>JABUQX010138612.1:0-20000 GCA_015478945.1 Trachelipus rathkii
ATTACACTTTACGGCTAGGGAATAACAGTAATGAATTCGTTTATATGGGCGGTTGCGAGGCTCCTAATTCACAAGTCTGGGGAATCACTGAAATAAACAAAACGACGTGAACCAATTGATATAGTTGACGGCTAACATTTCTTTTTCGCTTCACTTAAGGCACGGAAGGTACTTTCAGAGAAGCTATATTATAACTTAACTGACAATTATTTCTTCCGAGCAAGTAATATAAATTTGGGCAGAGGTAATTAATTACAGTCAAAATAAGCACTCATAAAATTAATGTAGCGTATGTAGAGACCATTAGTGAATTGCGAGATTATTCAGTTAACAAGAGAGCCTCAAAGCCTTGCGATTATATATGGCCCCATTTCATCTAAAACTCAGGAACCTTATTTCAAAACTAGCTCTCAATATCATCAGTATGAAAACTCTGTTGTTGAATATTTTCATCTCTCTCAAAATTATTATTATTACATTGGTCGACAAAATTTAGCTTTTTATTTGCTAATACTTGATTTAAAACTCGACAGGAGAACCTTCCAGAACAGAATGGAAAATGCAGGACGATCAGAGATAAATACTAGGTTTAAAACCTTACAGGAGAACCTTTCTGAACATAATGGGAAGTACAGAACGATCAGATATCAAATACTTGATTTAAAACTCGACAGGAGCATCCACTACTCGAAAATTCCTTTATATAATTCACCGATGTTAAGGCGTTTTATGCTATGAAAGAGATGTGGTTACCCTTATTATGTATATTATTTTTAATATATTGAGTCCAGAAGAGTTTATTACTCACAATTTTAGATTATTATTCATTATCTATTTATAATTTCAAAGTTTTAATAATCATTTTTAATAATTATATACTAATGCTAATTATTCCAATCAGTAATATGAGACTTGTTTTATTAATATATGTATAGTGACAAATATTCACAAAATAGGTGTTGTAAATAATAGTTTAGTTCACGAAACATCTTTCTAATATAATTTTTAGCATTACTGGGTAGCAAAATTTGAATAAACGATATAATGAAGCTTAGCAACAGTATATTATTTATGTATAATTTATTATATATTAAGAATTATTAAATAAATAATTCAATTTATTGATATTAATTATTTATAATTATTAGTTGTATTATTATTAATTAGTATATCTAGGTTATTAATATACTTTATAGAAGCAAGATCTTTTAAAGAAATAATATAATTAATTAATCATTACACGTCACTCAGTTCTTAACACTACCTACATAACTATATCCACTCACCGCATTGTTCACGACATAACTAAGAAAATAAATAACAATAAATAAAACACAAACTTAATAAAAATAGATCAATAAATTATTTAACAATGAGAAATAATAATAATATTAAATAATTAATAATAAAATTTAATATAATGATTAAATTTATGAAAAATATAAAAAAAAATGAGATATTAATTATAAAAAGACTTAATTAAATAATTAAAAAATAAGTAATTAAATATAAAATAATTAATAGATATATAAATACATAAGACAATTATGTTAAAATAATGAATTAAGAAAAAAGATTATAGATAAACATAATTAAATAAGTAAAATTAGAAAAGATAAATAATAATAATAAATTAATAAAAATTTAAAAAATTAACTCAGTGTGAGTTATTATTATTATTTATTATGATCAGTTGTTTTAAATTATTAATATATAATAAAAATCAGCCAAGAAAAAATTTACTATTTCCTATTCAAGCCAACTCAATATAAATGGGAGAAAGTAATTGTCCAGATTTACTATAACATGTAATTATTATTAAATGTTATGTTTAATTGATATTAATTAGTTTAAGTAATTTACATACATTAGGTTTTAAGTAATTACTCTATAAAGGAATTATAGAAATTTCCTAATATAATTTGATATAATAAATAATAATCAAATCTATATTACTTACCTACCTACCAACTATCGATATAAATTCACTATGCAAATTACTATTAATATTATAAACATTATTATTAAATAATAATATCACATTATAATATCATATTCAATTAATATATATCATATACAATAATAACACCACGAAATATAATAAAATATAGTGTAAAAAAAGATTTATATAGCTTTAATAATTAATTATATTTAAATATAGTTATATTAACTGAAATAAATAATAATATTATAGATTTAGAATAAATAATGAGGAAAGTATTTTATTTATTTTTGTATATAAGTAAATTACAAATTTATTTCATAATAAATGGATAACTGTACATGGAGGTGGAGGAGTTAATGACACAAGAACGTTATAAGAACACTATTAATGAGTTTTTCCGTCATTGGTATTTTAAAATATTAGCGAATCTAACACGGATATTATGTGTTATGAATCCAGGCACGGGAATCAATATTTGGATTGAGGTTATATACGTCTGAACCGATCGTGATTATTGCTTGCTGTATCAATTTTTATTAATGCCTAATTGTGTCTGAATGAATAGTTCCCTAAATGGGGAAAATCAAAAAACAAATATCGATATTTCGATAATTTTTATGGATTCGTACGGTATCGGAGGAGGGAGAATCTAGAGTAGGGGAGAAGGTATAATTTTATGATCTGGGTCATTATTGAATCCAATAACTGGCGTTCCTCTAAATAGAGAGCTTAAGATGCATTTATTGCAGCAACATCCAATTTTTTACCTTATAAAATGTACGAACCCATCGAAATTGGGGACCTGACCATTATATGGAACTTTGAAAACCTGTATCTTGAAGCCACAATAATTTCTTAAGGCAATTGTCCCATGACTTTTAGAGAAACGTATTGAGACAACCTTTTTGGAGAGCATGATTAAACATTGTTTTTCGATTAATACTTATCGGCTTAGACCACTGCGAGTATTTTTGGCCTCACCAGCATCGCCATCGCAGCGTGGATTTACGAACGTTGGAATCTCCCACATAAAAAACCACACACTCGTTATCGTCGGCAAAACCTAAATATTTTGTGACAACCTCTACTTTGTTGTTTACTAGAGAAGACCTCTTTAAATGTTTTATACAATATCGAGTTGAACTCTAAATCTACTTGCCAACCTAGTGAACAAAAAAATTGCCACCAAAAAACTTGGCCGCTCGGCAATTCATATCGTGTTAAAATATCAGCCGACAAACCACAAAGCTAAACTATTCGACATCTATTAACTTACCCACCCTTCAAATGTTGTACGAACACATCAAGGTATATTTTGAGCAAACGACACTCATAACATTTGTGAGAGTCTCAAATTGGGGCTACCACTCGTAATTAAAATTTGAAATAGCTTAAGCCTAAGTACTTGACCCAGATGAAATATCTTGGGAGCTGAACCAAGGCTGATAAAACGAATTCGATCCTGAGATATGTGCCATCAGAAAAACTTGGCCCACACCTCTATAGCCTAAAAAAGCAAAACAGCCCTCCAATAACATAAATGAAGATTCCATACACATCAGATAAAATCTATAAACCCGTTAGAACTTCCCAATTCTGTCTTTTCACAATTAGAACTGAACTAGCTTAAAAAACCTAACACCTAAACGCACGGCCAAGCCTTGCACATAAGCCCGTTACATACCCACACCTACACCTAGACTCCAACCAGCCTTCATTTACTATGTATACGTACAAACCTTATAACCTAGCCTATTAATCATGCCCAACATACAACTACATTGTAGATACAACTTTTTTTGTTGTGCTCAACTTGATAAACGTCAAAAATCTCTTTGACTCAGAAACGTCATCCTTTAGCGATTCATCTATTGATGATGCTCCAGTATTTTGATATTGAGACTGTACAGCTTTGGTGACTCCAATCAGCCTCGTAAGAAGTATCGTGTAGTATAGTGAATAAACTATTGTTCTAATGGATATCGTAATAAGATATTAAGAAATAAAGGCATAAGTGAAGTGCCAGAACGAGTGACACAAAAATTGAGTGCAATGGAAGTGCCGTGAAGTAAGTCAAATGAGTTCCAATTGAGTCGCCTCACTTAGTACTTAGTGCCAGGAAAGTGAGTCAACTAAGTTGCCAACTGAGATTGCCACTCTTTTCTTTCAGCTTTCCTAGCTCTGTCCTTAGGCCTTTAGACGCTTCTCTAATAAGTGGTTGTCTACCTAGGTAAATAGTGTATTGAGATGATAGAGGATTACACAGATAGACTGCTAGAATGCTCCACTATGAGTGGTATTTTTAAACACTACTTAATAATGCATTTACAAATCTCTCATAGACATTATCATTATATATAACACTTCCACATCTAACCACATGTGTTCACATATACACATATCATAGAGCGTAAGTTCTAAGGTAGCATCTTTAACACTTAACACACAACTCCACGAAATAATTTGACTTGGCCCAGCTATAAGCCTACAATGAGATGCTACGAGCAATTAATTCCGTCAGCATTGAGACCTTCAGTCAATTAATGTCCGACATTTGATGCAATCTAAATTCTGCTAAGGTATTTATCTATCATTTGATTACCATCTATCTGAGAATGAAATTCATACTCATTTGATAAAATACCATTATATGGAGACTCTACATCCCTCTCGAAATGACTTATTTAAAAGAAAGTTAGAGATATACATGTTTTAGTCTATAGCTCCTCAAAAGAGAGAGAGAGGCTTGCCCACACAGCACAGCCAGCCCATCTTTACAATAGTATCGCAAAGGAGGAATGATAGGCCGCACGCACCAGCAGTAGCGAAACCGCCGTGCGAATGCGACAAAGATAATCTCTATACTATAGAACATCATCAATGAAATATAATCATCATAGAATTATATAATTATATACATTTTAAATTCAAAAGAATTTCGTTAAAATTACATACGATGTCATTCATATTTTTATAGTTAGAATACGTAACTTAAAACTTGTATGATTAGAAATATACCGTCTTTACTTGCTAGCGTTTAACAGAATCACCATAGATATAATATATAAGCTAGAGTAACACATATAACCCATGTACCTAATTCTAAGTTATTACCAAGATAATATATATACATTATTATTTAACAGCTACAATAACTTCTGCTAGTAATGAGTCTTGTATATAATTTAATAATTAAGCATAAATATATTTGGTAATGTATTAAAGAAAAAACTCAAGATGTGTCTGTAATGATATATTTATAATTCATTCATTTTTACTACAATGTATCCAGTCTAGAAAAACCATATTAGTTAGTATGAATATCTTATTTTTTAAACAATACCTAACATAATATATCTAGGAATAAACAACATAGGGGAGGGTTATTACTTAACTACTCTATCTCGAGGGATAGAGGGTATGGCCTATAGTTAATACACTAGGGCAGTTACTAGACTTTAACCTCTTTTACACTGGGGCGAAAACTTGTCTAGGCTTTTACTGGCTATAAAATCGCCGTCATTTGATATTAATCTGGTATTTATAACTAAACCTCTACTGCATATTAACACGAGTTTATTTTATACTCTGCCTCAGCTTGGAGCTAATAATCCTATCTCTGTATTACTGAGGTATTAACATCTAAATTATATAAACATTACTTTTCATTTTATTGTACACTGGAGTGTTTTAATTTTTGTTAATATAAATACTTGTTTATATTTATTTACTATGTTAATTTTGTAATTTAATACTTTTTAATATTTTTTATGTTGTAATTGATAAAATATGGCCTCAGCGGAATCGAGGAAATAGTAATTAATAAAATTATTTATCTTTTATTGAATAAAAAGTTTTTGAGTATTTTTAATAAAACATATAACTACAGATACCCTTATAAGACATGGTAAAAGCTAGTAAAACAACAGATGGGTGTATTTACCATATACCCTTATAGGGAATTAGTGTTATGCTTTTGTTTTAGACTGCTCAACTGCTTTAATTTCGAGCGTGTAAGTCAGCTAGCTTAACGCGAGTTGTATTTTAACTGCTGTATAAACTTTCTGCTCTTACACTGGAGGACTTAAGATCATAATGCTTTCTATGCTTGAGTGTTCAAAACCCTCTTGCTTTAAACATTGAGTTTAACTATCATTATCTGAGCACTTACACTCTATCATACTATATATCTTATTAACACTTGAAGGTTCAATATTCTACATTTAATTTTCTCACCTCTTTTGAATTTAATAGTTTTTGTAGGGTTTTATTGAATATTCTTAATTTGTTATTTTTGATTTTCAGTGAGTATAAATAGTTTATTGATATTTGACAATGTTAGATATTTATCAGTAAGGATGATATAAATATCACACAAACAGGAAGTTCTGTCGGTTAATTAAAGAACAATTGAATATTATACATCAGAAGGTATCAAATTTATTAAAATCCATAATACCTATACAAATCACCTATAAAGGGCAGTACTAATGAAAAGTAATACAGACAAGAGGGTGTCTTTACCATACGAGCAAATATACTACAAAGGAATTAGGTAGCCAATATGTATTAGTGCTGGGGCTTTAGATCTGGCGGAGCATTAAATAATCTTTCTGCTTTTTAAGATAGAGCTTTAATTCTACAATTTTTAATGGGCTTTAACTATCGTGTGTAAGCGAGGCTGTAACTTCTGCTTACTGTGGAGCTTAAATTCTGCATTATTACTGCTTATACTAACACTTTCTGCGACTATTAAGCTGTTTTAAACTTTGCTATCTTTTACAGTTTATAACTCAATATAGTATTATTTAGAACATTGATGTTTTTTATTCGTTTAAAATACCCTCAAACATTAAACACATACATTACTTTAATCTTATTTTTTATTATGAATTTTTTTATATTAGTTATAAATGTCTATTTTTATTATTTTTTAAACTTAGTGCTATTTTACTTCAAAGACTTATCGAGGTATTCTTATTGATAACACAGATAACACAACATGTGCACACACACCACACACACACACGACCAACCAGTGAGTATAAAATGTACACACTAATCACATATTTTGGAAACATACATTTTCAAATTCCCACTGGGAAACTTACACCACAGTTCATTATAACGTGAACTTTTTTATAGTTTTATATCTCTAACCTTTATACTCATTTAGACTGTACATTAACACGTTAATACCAATATATGGTCAACGCTATCACTCACACACCACACACACTTTACACTATACACACATTCACTGATATTATTGTTATATACTAGCATCATAAGCGGTACTTTATCCTACTACACGTTTTGGATCGCAAGAAGTACACCTGTACATTTTGTACACTTACACGTCACATATCAACTAGTTATTTACTCGTTACAACTCCTCACACACAGATTATCTATACACTCGCGACACTATGATTACTTTATACACTCAGCACCTAGATTAACTTACACACAGTTCTACGATTACGTACAGGGAGCACAAACAGAAGTATTTGTCACACACACAACACACATTCACAACTGAAACAGAAAGCAGAATCCGACTTATACACACTATACTGATCACAATCACGAGCACCCACAGCTACTGCACTTCCTCATATATAGACGTTTAAATTATAAAACATTTTATAAAATATGATTTGTAAATTTAATGTACAGTTTGATATACTAAGAAATAACAAAACAATAATTATATCAAAGGTTTCTTAAATAATTTCTATAGTAGAATCAAACATTATTGTTGGAACATAAGGAAGTTATTATTACTGGGGATTATTACTTTTTGGGTAATTTATAAATTGTGATAACGATGAAGGTTTAAAATAACTTATTAGCGAGTTATCAAGAAAATTTCTAATATAAAAGAAAAACCAAAGCATGATTTAACTTAACAACTGTATGTAGAAGGTCGAGAAGATATAGGTCAGCCCCTACACAGCCGCCTCTACACCGAGAAGGCTATTCAACGTCTTTGTTCGTGGGCTTCATGTTAACCACTGTTGACATAATCCATACTTATGCCAGTAAATAGTAATAAAA
Organism: Trachelipus rathkii; assembly: GCA_015478945.1. Lineage (NCBI taxonomy): Eukaryota > Metazoa > Arthropoda > Malacostraca > Isopoda > Trachelipodidae > Trachelipus > Trachelipus rathkii. The sequence continues at coordinate 8,006 of JABUQX010138612.1, forward strand.
TACATGAAAAATGAAAGTTCTCTCTCCGCTAAATTAACACTGATGGTATTGTTATTAAAAATACAATATCTTAATAAAGTTTAATTATTTAAGGGATAAAGTACATCAATAATTCAACTATCATTACACTAAATTTACCTCTAATGCAAAGTTTTAAAAAATTAAATTCTCTCAAAGGGTTTTTTAAGATATATCGGACGTTTTCTTATAATCTATGTATTAATTTATATCGGATGTACATTGGACAATCCATCAAGAGACTCGAACAATCCGAAAGCGGCCACTCGTCTGTAACAGAATAGCGAAACTGGGGTATCCTCGTACTCAACGAACAAAAAGTTGGAAAATTAATATACGATGCTTTAAGGTCCTACGAGTTGTAGGACAGGAAAGATCTCCTGTTCTTTGGATACGCGGGGTCGTATTAAGACCTAATCTAGGGTAAAACCTACTATACTTCAGACTTGACTTTTTACTGGGTAAAATGGGGGTGCTATTAACTACATTAGTGCCTAAATCCTAGGAACTATAAGTTTATGAAATCATGAAATATGTATACAATGGGTCAAGTAAGTTGTCTTCCCCACAGTCAGAAGGTATTCCCAGTATATGGGACAAGAAATCATGTTTTATGAATATTTAAAAATAAGAGTTTCCAACTAGGAATACATGTGGATCGATAAAATCCTTCTCAAGCAGGTAAAATAAGGAAATTACGTGATTTTCCTTACTTGTGATCTGTCCGGCAGGTATATTACCTTGATCATCTATATGACCTCAATATATGCATTGGTCGCAGAATATAATTTATCGGCTTGAAAATTAACTATTGTTATTGTAAAAACTTTATAATTGAGAGGATGCAAGGATGTTGTGTTTTATTAATCTTATTAGAACATCAGAACTATTTGTATTCTATATGTTCCATATGTTTTTTGATGATTTTATATTGTAAGCTTGGTATATGGTATGACACTTCAGAATTGCATATGATTGCAATTAGAGTTTAAATGTAGAGTATCATTTGAATTTATATCAATACTGATTTTCCTGCTTCATTATGATTTAATCCTTTACAAAGATTGTCGTTTGAACTGATTATTTGCACTCTACCTAATACATATGTTATTTAAAGCTTAATAAAATTTTACATTATCCAAGATTTAAACGAATGACTTGTGCAAATGTACCCCCATCAATCCTTTGATGTTATTAACCAACACGGACGAGCCTCAAACACACCCTGAATATCACCTGGTGTCGTTCTCCGCTGCGGTACCCAGCCCCGTAAAACGCACTATTCTTCCAGAGCGAGTAGGCCCCAGAAGCTAGCAATAAACTCTGAGCTTCCTGCCCGGTCTCAGCGTAGCGCCCAGCAAGGAGCGCGAGATATTTAATTTCCGAGCCGATCGAATCTTATGATAATAGACAAGCAGGGCTGCGGCTAGATATCGAGGTAGCGCAAAGAACTATATTTAATTATTCCCAAGAGCAGCAGATATTAATATGAAACTATTGTAAACAATACATACCAAACACTACACAACATACATCACACAACATCAGATACACGACTAACACAAAAACGCTTATCATTCATAAGACGATAAATTTTATTAAAAAAGCATTTTTCTATTGTGATTTTGATTACTTAGTCGATTCTACTGTATCATATTTCCTCATTGTTGATTTAATTACTTTAGAAAATATATACACGGTACACACACACGCAAACACACCATACAGTCACACGGACACCATTCTTAACCATACTCAAAGGAGTTTTTTTCTATTAGCATGACATAGATGTCATATGTTCAATCTATAGTAATAGAGTATTTCTTAAATCAAGATCGTGAGTTTCTGATTAAAAGATTCACATCTACATCAATTAAAGACAATTTTTTGAGTTATATTTTGTTTTGCCCTACCTTTCAAACTTTATTTATTATTAAACCTATAGTTGATAAATGTTAGTGATTAGCAATTTTTAAGCCCATAATGATAGTTTTCATATTTATTTGAATAAGCTACAATCACAACATCTCACAAAAAAATTCAACACCACATTTATCGTAAAGCATTTCAGCTTCATCTCACATGATGAGCACTATATCACAGATGCATCTACTAGCACTACCACTTTCTGAGATATTTTGATCCTCAATACTTAAAGCTCGTCTATGCTTTTATATACTCTTATTTTGTCAATTTATGTATTGTCCTTGTATTTTGAGATGTCTGTTACTTATTATGGTAATAGTGTCATTTTTGTATGGACTAACTTTGAATTGTACTGCATGTTTTATGTGCTATATTTCAAATACTGTTTGTTAGATAACTATTTTACTACATATTATATAATGTTTTTAAGTGATAGACATTTTTAATTTTATCATGAAGTTCAGATTTATTGGATCCTCTTATGCGTTAAGATTGACACATTGATATAATATAAAGTAGTTTTAAACTATATAATAAAAGGCTTTTATTGGTTACACCCTTGGTATGTAAAGGCTTATATGAGAAGGTGTTATACACGATATAGAAGTTATCAAAGTTGTCAACCTTAGCAGTTAGATAAAGTTCTTACGATCTTTTGGGACTCATTAGTGGATTTGAGTAAGTCAAATCTTTGATTATACTACCTGTCATAAACATTAGATGAACGCTTAAGCGTATTACTATAAATAGACAGTGATTGTACATTCTTTATACCGTAAAATAGTGACACTTTTACTATAAAGTTTGATATATGCCTCTCTTTAAACAAGAACTTTATATTATCATCACAAACATCAGCACTTATATAAGTTTTTAGTGTCTTAAATAGCTCAACTACATGTACGCGTACACAATTAGTATTCTCACGATTAGAGAACAAATCCAAATTTTCGTGTTCGATTCTAGTGTCCGAGTTAGAAGCTATAAAGCATTAAATGTTCAGTTACAGGCTCACCACATTTATTTATTAAAATAGAATTTCTCCTACTGCAATAGCATTTATTAATTAGTTAAGATATTTCAGTAATATGTTAAATAATACTAAAGTTTTAATTGTAAAAGTTTATTTAATAAAGTATTTGTGTGTTAAAAGTTTTGTAGTCGAAGGACTTAGAGCAGTCATTAGCGTTAATATATAATATGGATATAAGTTCTATATGGTAAATAATAAATTTAGGATAATAAGTATATAAAAGGATATTAAAGGAGGGAGTGAACTTCAAAGATTGATGAATATTCACAATCCATAGTATAAGTTTACTATAAAGTGTCATGATATCAGAAGGCTTCGACCCAACTCATCTTCTACATACTCGGAAACGTACTAGTGACTAACAGTTATTATAATAATAAATTATCTTTATTTCTAAAGTAAAGGTTTAAAGGTTGCATGAAATTATAGGAGATATTTAATATGATTAATGATACTTGTCAGCATCGCTAACAGTGTTACTCGTATAGTTAGTTCATTTATGTAAATGAGTACATTATCCACGGGCCGTTGGTATGAAACGTGATAAAATAATGTGGACTGCCACTTTCAAAAAGGTCGGGTCCGCTCAGACAGCGGGTCTGAAGGGTTCGAGTAAGTTTACTCTGGGGAGAAATCTTTAGCTCCATTAAGCGGCGCACGCGGCGGGCGCGGAACTGCAGAGAAAAGTAGTTTAGCTGCCTATTAAAAAGATCAAGTCTGAAAGCGCGCACAGAGACGAGTCTGGGTCGATGGCGTGAAAGTCGAAACGAGGCTGGGCGTGCTGAATACTAGGACGACGGTGGATAGCGTGCGTAGAGTACGTTTTCGTCAAACATAAATAGCCGGATCTACAGTCGGACAGTAAACGTTGTTTAAGTGAAATTATGACATATAGTAAAGGGTATCTCCAGCGCGTTGCCGGCGCAGTTGTGAGCCTTGGCGGTGGGGCATAGTCTGCCGCAGCTGACCTTGTGTGATTGTTTTAGATGCTGTGAACCTAATTGAATCTATAATCTCTTAGTCATTCTATTTGAAATTTAATAGTGGATTGGCCACTATAATTGTAAGAGCTATCTTTTTAGTGTTACAATAATTTTGTATGATATGGGTGTTCAGTCGAGTGTGACAATCAGCTAAGTCAACAAGATTAAAACTCACTTAATTAATCCGAGAATTTTCATAGTAAAGTTGTAATGTAATTATAGATGCAGTCTTGATAACGAGAGGTAACGTTTAATATTCGCTAAGAACGTGATGTACTATTGAACGCACTTGATAGAAAATTATGATTAGTTAAAAAAAGAGCAGTTAATAACTTTTATGAGGATGTAAAATGTAGTGAATAATTTCCACATCCGCATCTGTATAGAATTTGTATCCCCCTTCACCTTTGCCTTTATAAATATAGGATCTGAGGATATAAGGAAAAGAGTTAATATTTCATATCAAGACCTAATGTTAGTTATATAAGTATATGTCTTCCTAAATACAGCCTTTATAAAACCAATCTATTATGTGCCGTCAAGAAGCTACATAGAGTTATAATAGTAAAGAAGGAATATTGATATCCTAAAAAAGTTTCATGTCCACGAGCCATTTACAAAGAATTAAAATGGGAATTTACAATTTTACCGATCATTTTTAGACCATCTGCATTAAACCTTAGCCTACTCTACCCAGGATCTTCTCTATATCATGCCTTACACTCACTCAGAGTCTTGTGTAAACAATCGATATTCCTAGCAACTAAACACTATAATTGAATGACATACTTACGTGAGTTCTCGCGAGTCTTGTTGACACGACGGGAAACTTTCCATTGCCGTTTTACTTTACTCAACTCGGCACTTCTTAGGTCAGTTATGAATTAGCCCCCCGGTCTACTGAATAAGATTAGACCTACATATATCTACACATGTGAGTTTAGGGGCTCTATAAAATATTTTAATAAGGACCCATCATACTTTATATTAAGATTCAATTGAGTACGAGTGTTTAAAGTTTTAGTATAAAGTCTGTGTATAATATAAAGAATTTATTATAACTGAAGATCAGTTCATATATATTACTAGTTTTACTTATACATAGGGAGATATATAGGTGCATTTTCAGATTAAAGGTTTTTTTATACTTTTGAGTGAATTCGGAATCTTCTGGTTAAATGACTATTTCAGAGTGACATATATTACATAGCACCCCGAGGGTGGTTTGATATAAGAAGACTCAAAAGTGTCATTAGATTCCACTAAAAAAAGTAATTTTGACCTTAAAAAGGTAGTATGATCGTTTCATTAACAATTGGTGGCTTTAAACTAACAGGTCAATTTAAGCTGTAGATTGAAGACGGTGCAGTAATAATATGCCGTCTTATGTAGTGTGGTATAGCAGAGTGCGTGTAGTTTTGGTTGTTTAATGTTCGTACAGGGGTGATGATTGTTGTCATATGCATATTTATACGAATCGAAAAATTTAGATTTCGTATATAATATTCCCTAAGAATTCTGCACTGATGTTTAGCTCAAAAACTTTGAAAGATTGTAAGATTACATCGTTTTGAATAAGAGATATGGATTATACAACTCAACATACCACATAATTTAGTCACCTGACCACCACATTACACTGTAATATAACTGTTTACATCATAAATCACGTACTTACCGCATTATTGTAAGTAACTGAGTTTTTTATAATGTAAACAATAGTCAGTATGTTATGTTCTAAGCAGAAGATAGATAAACTGTGATGTGTGGTTGCCATATTTATGTATATATCCCAAGATAACGTTAACCGAGTGGCATGATAAAACAGTTGAATTAGTAAGTCATGTAATGCACTATAGAGAAAACAGTAAATAACATATTAAGCAATGTAGGCTATGGTGGAGTGTATAAGTAAAGAGAGTGCTGTTGACTCAAAACCCTAGAAACGCTTTTGTTTTATTTATACAAACAATAAAGAAGAAAAATATATGTTTAATAAAGACGCCATCCCGAACATTGTATTTTGCACTATTGTAGACAAGCGGGTTTCAATTGTTCAATAAATGTTCTAGTTTTATTACAGCATATTCTAATGAATTCATTTTTATACTGTATTTAGAGTTTATTTTATTTTTATTTTATTTTTTTATTTTTATTTTTTTTTCATTTTAGTTTTCATTTTTGTAATTTGTATTTTTTCTGTCTTTTAGCGCTTTTTATATACATTTATTTCAGCTGTGTTTAAACTGTTTTTAATATTAGGATATAATATAAATATATGTAATAATATAATATATATATAAATAATATATATATATATAATAATAATAATAATAATAATAATAATAATAATAATAATATAATATATAATATAATATTATAATAATAACAATAATAATAATAATAATAATATGTATATATATAATATTTAATATATATATAATAATAATATGTAATAATAATAATAATAATAATAATATGTAATAATAATATATATATAATAATAATATAATATAATAATATAATATAATAATAATATATATATATATATATATATATATATGTAATATATAATAATAATATGTAATATAATATATATATAATAATAATAATAACTCTATAATAATATATCATGTCCTTAGAGTGACACTGTAATATATGTATATAATATATGTATATAATAATAAATAATAATAATAATAATAATATGTATGAATAATAATAATAATATATATATATATATATATATATATATATATTAAATGATAAAAACCCCTTGAGGTAGTATTTTTCAAAGATGAAAGTAAAAATTATTTATTAATACATAAGCAACTTGTAAATCCACAAATAAAAACAGATACCAGGCTTGTGATCATACTGGTTCACATTTTCAGGACTGAGTGACAAAAGTTGGTGTTATAAATTTAGCTACTTTTATTCTTGTCTTCATTTTTGTGGCAACTTGGTAGTTTTCAAAATTTACCTTGAGTGACATTCTAATTTTAAGTTATTCCTTCAGCCATCCCATAGTTTTCGAATCATGATACATCCACAAAGCAGCTGCTTTGAGAGCAACCTGTTCCTTAGAGCCTTTAAAATTTGTGAATAACCTAGATAAAAATTAAAACTATTAAAATAACTTCCATAGATTAAAATATTATGACGGTATACATAAATAAATCATTACGAAATGCAATGAGATGAAATTTCTAAATTTAAACCCTACCAAAAACCATTTCAGAATGTACCACCAGTCCCCAATAAAGAAGTTATCAACGAATATTTAAATACAATACAAACTGTAAAATCAAATAATATCATACTTAAATATGAATTAAAAAATTTTAATAATAGAATTAAAAAGTCGGAAATTACTAAGTAAAAATGAAAAATTGTGAAAATAGCTGGGAAAAACCAATAATTTTAAAACCAAGGTTTCTATCGCTTATAAATATGATGGATTATGGCAAACAAACATCATCTCTCTCGTAAGACATAGGCAAAATTTAACTACAGCAGTGATATAAATTCACCAGTCATTGTTAAAATATAAAACACAGCCAGAAGAAAATTAAAGAGTGGATTCTTTATAAAAAATAGCCAATTTGGTGCTAGGGAGCTTCACAATCGATCTAACTACTAACAAATACTTGAAGGATTAAAAGCACTCATGAACTTTATCAAATAAAACTTAAAAATTAGAACGTCATCAATGTAAATTTGAAAAACTAATATATTTGCCAAAAATAGAAGACAAGAATAAAAGTGGCTAAATTCATATCAGCTAATCCTTTGTGCTCAGTCCTGAAAATGCAGACCGGTATACGGGTGCGAAAGCTCAGCATCTGTTTTAATTTTGTGATTTTAATAAGTTGTTTATGTATTAATAATAATTTTACTTTCATCTTTGAAAAATATTACCTCAAGGGTTTTATCAAGTAATAATACTTTAACTACAGTATTTTGGTATTACAAGAATCAATATATATATATATATATATATATATATATATATATATATATATATATATATATATATATATATATATATATATATATATATATATATATATATATACAATAATATATATATATATACTGTATATATAATATATAATATATGTAATAATAATAATAATAATAATATAATATAATAATAATATATATATATATATATATATATAATAATAATAATATAATATAATAATATAATAATATAATAATGTAATTTTCAAAAGAATATTAATAAAAAAAATATATTGACGTGTATATATATAAATATATAATATAAATAATAATAATAATAATAATAATAATAATAATAATAATAATAATAATAATAATAATAATAATAATAATAATAATAATAATAATAATAATAATAATAATAATAATAATAATAATAATAATAATATAATAATATAATATATATATTTTTATTATAATATGTCACCACTATCTCAGAAAACAGTTATCATTGATGTGTGGGATTATAGATGTTAAAAAGAAACTTTGCAAAGGTTGCAATCGAATTTAGCATAAAGAAAATTTCATTTTATATACGTAATATGTAATAATATGTAATATTTATATATCTATATATATAGATATATATATATGTATTTTTACTTTCTTTAATCTTTCAATATATATATATATATATATATATATATATATATATATATATATATATATATATATATATATATATATTTTTTTTTTTTACAGTTATCACCACCGCTCACAAAGCCCTATTCAAGGAGGGGGTGTTACACTCAACAAAATTTCAACTAACGCAAATTACGCAGATGAGCACAGACGCGGGCTTTAAAGTGAGGGAGATTAAATTGAGTAGGAAACACAGAAGATGGAAGAGAATTCCACAGAACAGAGGTGGCAGGAAAGAAGGAGGCACCGCAGCGAACTAGTCTGGAGTTGCTAACATCAACACAAAACTCATGTGCCGACACAGCACCCCTTGTGCTGCGAGGGCGTCTTAAAGGAGGCGGCACGCGAGTGGAAAGCTCCCTCGAGCACCTGCCGCTACGGTACCTATAGAAAAGAGATAAAGCACCAACATCGCGCCGCAAAGATAAAGGGTCAAGTGAACTAGAAAGTACAGGACAGTTTATAAGTCTTTTGGCCTTTGACTCGACCCTATCCAAAAGCCGGATGAAACCAGAGCCCCCGCCCCCCACAGATATGAGAGCAGTACTCCATACAAGGGCGGATGAGACCCTTGTATAACTGAAGTAACTGTGAAGAGGAAAAAAAGTCACGCAGTCTAAACAGAACTCCCAGTTTCTTTGAGGCCGCCCTAGCAACCATTGTGATGTGAGGTTTCCAAGACATTTTTTTGTTTATGTTAAGGCCAAGGATGTTTATATTGTCAACAGGAGAGACGAGAGAACCGTCGAAAGAGATAGGAAAGTTAGAAGGTGTCTTAGAGAGGGAGATTTGTAGAAGTTGGGTTTTTAAAGAATTAAATTTCACAAGGTTGAGACGACCCCACCCGGAAATTCTATCCAGATCAGCGAGAATAGAATCGGAAAGATTAAGACGAGAGGCAATTCTAGAAGTAAAAGAGGGAGCAGAATTGATATGAGTTGAAGAATGAAGGGTCAAGTCATCGACATATGAGTGGATAGAGTTAGATGTGCAGGTGAGAAGATCATTAATGAAAAGTAAGAATAAAGTAGGAGATAAGACAGAACCCTGAGGAACACCACTATTGACAGAAAAGGAAGAAGAAGTCGCCCCATCAACAACAGCTGATATTGAGCGATTTGAAAGAAAGCTAGACATAAGTAAGCAAAGAGAAGGAGGAAACCCAAAGGAGGGGAGCTTGGAGAGCAGTGACGCGTGCCATACCCGGTCAAATGCTTTGGATATGTCAAGCGCCACCACGCAAGTCTCCCCGTAATTCCTGAGGGTGGAAAACCATAAATCTGTTAGATAGGAAAGTATATCACCAGTAGACCTCGAGCGCCGAAAGCCGTACTGGCGATCGGAAAGAAGGGAATGAGATTCCAGATGGTCTAAGAAATGAGAGTTGAGAAGGGTTTCAAAGATCTTAGATAGAATACAGGTTAGAGCTATAGGGCGATAGTTAGAAGGATCAGAGCGGCTTCCTTTTTTCGGAATAGGTTGGACATATGCGCGCTTCCAACACTGAGGGAAAGTGCTAGTATTGAGGCATAGAGAATATAGTTGAACGAGAGGAGGGGCCAGCACGGAAGCACACTCCCTCAAAACTCGGGGAGGAATGCCATCCGGGCCACCCGCCTTCCTAACGTTCGTAGATTTCAGGAGCCCATGCACCCGATCATATATATATATATATATATATATATATATATATATATCATATATATAATAATATATATATATATATATATATATATATATATATATATATATATATATATATATATATATATATATATATATATATATATATATATATATAATATATATATATATATATATATATATATATATATATATATATATATATATATATATATATATATATATATATATATATATATATATATATATATATATATATATATATCCTTGAGTAATTAAAACTATGGAGATAGAACAATGTTATAATGGATTTGATCAATGCGTTTTATATTGATTTTCAATAACAACTAAACTTGAATTTCTGGTATTAATATTATTATTATTATTATTATTATTATTATTATTATTATTATTATTATTATTATTATTATTATTATTATTATTATTATTATTATTATTATTATTATTATTATTATTATTATTATTATTATTATTATTATTATTATTATATTATTATTATTATTATTATTATTATTATTATTATTATTATTATTATTATTATTATTATTATTATTATTATTATTCTGAATGAATACGTAAAGTATACTTAAACTCTTACATATGCAAGTCTTTTGTAAGTTATATTGAATTTATTAAACACAATAACAAATACCGTTTAATAATGAATTCCATTTAAAGCGTACCTAATACCAAACCGGCATAATTACCATTCTAATTTCCTACTCTGTTATGTGGTATTGGTATATATTCAAATAAGTAACCCTTAAAAATAGTAATTGTTACTCCTTAATGCATATTGTTGGTAGTTAAACCTTTAAAATAGACGTTGACAATAAAGGTTAAAATTAAACGTGTTAAAGTAAACATATAAAAATTAAAAAAGCATTAAAACGATTAAAAACCATTGAAGGTATCTCGTTTTAATATGGCCTTGACAAAGGTCATAGATTCTGCTTCGAAAGTCGTAAATTTTTCCCATTTCACAATTTTCCAATTTACTTTAGAGAAATTTTTCATATTTTAAAATTGTTTTTCCTTTTCAATAAATAGTCTGGATGTCCTCTCAAGACTTACCTTACATTAGAGATTTTGTTTAATGAAACGATTGGATTTTCCGAGATACCAATAGAATATATATATATATATATATATATATATATACATATATATATATATATATATATATATATATATATATATATATATATATATATATATTATATATATATATATATATATATATATATATATATATATATATATATATATATATATATACTATATATATATATATATATATATATATATATATGCTATATATATATATATATATATATATATATATATATATATATACTACTCGTACTCTTTATATAATATATATATATATATATTTATATATTTATATATGTACAAATTTATATATATATATATAAAGTATATATATATATATATATATTCTTTCTTTCTTTCTTCACCTTCCTCTTTGCCCCAAGATTGGGGGTAAGGTGCTGTACAAGCATCGGAAAAGAAAAGCAGTAGGAGAACATGACAAACGTCGAAAAGAAAGCCCAGCCTTACCGCCCCCTCTGTACCATTAATTAGTGAGAGCTCGTCACAGACAGAAAATCCACCCTAGAGCATCATGGGACCGCGACGGACCCTCACTATGGTAAATCGTCAATGTAAGGGTTCATCCCCT
>JABUQX010138612.1:25000-26616 GCA_015478945.1 Trachelipus rathkii
AAAATAATACTACCGAAAAAATTATGCTGCTCCTCATATTTTAAGACAAATTTTTTTTTGTTCAATTTGCATTATCGAACAGAAATGGACAAGTTATATATACATATATATATATATATATATATATATATATATATATATATATATATATATATATATATATATATATATATATATATATATATATATATATATATATATTAAGAAAAACATATATATGTACTTTATATATATATATATATATATATATATATATATATATATATATAAAGTTACTGTTGAAAATAAGAAAAAAAAGTCTAATAACATTCTTTCTTGTATTACAGATGCTACAGGAAGGCTCCGAGAAATCATCTGCAGGAGGCGTAATAATACTCATCAGTTCTGGAACTCCAGTTCCTCTTTCCAAATACGATTCTGGTAAATTAGAACAGGAGGTCCGAAGAGGAAAAATTCAGCTGGTACCTATTATGTACCCAGTAACCACAAGGAACCCCCAACCGACTCCTGGTGTTGAACATCTGGCAGAGATCTCAGGTTGGTCTTCCTTATATATATATATATATATATATATATATATATATATATATATATATATATATATATATATATATATATATATATATATATATATATATATATATATATATATATATATATATATATATATATATATATATATATATATCAGTAACAAATTTAGAACTGCTAACAAACGCTCACAGTTCGTAAAATGGTAAGAACAATTAAACTCCCCTTATTGGGTTTCGAACCCGCACCCTCGCAGTTAGTATGCCAAGCGTGTTACCACTAGACCGACTAGTGGTAACACGCTTGGCATACTAACCGTGAGGGTACGGGTTCAGGAGAGCCCAGCAGGGGACGTTAATTGTTATCATATATATATATATATATATATATATATATATATATATATATATATATATATATATATCTACTATATATATATGTGTGTGTGTGTGTATGTATTTAACCTTCACATATGTATGATTTTGGAAGTATATGCATGTAAAAATTAAAAATAACAAAACGTTTATTATTATTATTATTATTATTATTATTATTATTATTATTATTATTATTATTATTATTATTATTATTATTATTATTATTATTATTATTATTATTATTATTACTATTATTATTATTATTATTATTATTATTATTATTATAAATAATAAAACTATTATTATTATTATTATTATTATTATTATTATTATTATTATTATTATTATTATTATTATTATTATTATTATTATTATTATTATTATTATTATTATTATTATTATTATTATTATTATTATCGCGCCAAACATTTATAATTTTCGGTTCGAAAACAAAATCAAATATTTTTATAAACGAAAATTTCCGAAAAAGTTAAATAAAATCTTTTTCTGACTAAAATTTAAATAAAATTATCAGCCTTGTGAAACTACTTAAAATTAGCAAGAGAAATTAGCATATAACAACGTCTAGAATCCTAGTTGAATAAATCTTGATTTATTCTAGATAAAGCAGCAACTTTTCGACAATTTCTTTGATTTTTTTTAAGTACTTGATTTGCTTATGGTAATTTTATGTATTGTTTAAAGGTA
>JABUQX010138613.1:0-38330 GCA_015478945.1 Trachelipus rathkii
TGAAGCCTATATACTATATGTTTTTTTGGTTATAGTGAGTTCAACATTTATATCGTTTTCCTTTTTTTTTTTTGAAAGTGTTGATATTAAAGGGATGACGGACTTTTGCGAATATATCCTATCAATTTAATACTGAGCTTGGGTGGCATATAGCTTTCTTCACACGGTTTGGGAAATAGACCATTAGGCTTTTACAGTATATAATAAGTAGCGGTATATATATATATAACTCACATTATGTGTAGTATATATATAGTATATATAATAGGTATACATAAATTAGTACTAAATAGTGAGATAATATATTACGATATATAACTATAGTATATATACTATAATACATTAATATATATACTATATTATATTAAATATATATATATTTATTAGCGCGTAGCATACCGTCATATTACAGTGTTCCGATCCAAGTGCGACGTATATAGAGCCTAATACATAGAACGTCTAGTATATAGTACGCCTTTAAAGGAGGGGTTTTTGACTAGCATGGGAGTACGATGACTCTCACGACATAAGAAAGGCTATTTTAATAGAACATGCATAATTTTGTTTATCTAAGTTTTATTACTTTACGGGAGGTATGTTATTATGTATATACTTGCTCCTTTATTAAGATGTAGTTGAAATGAATAAATTCTCCTGCAGGTATTGTGATACACTATCAACATACTATATATAAAGTTGGAGTTTTTATTTTTCAATACGACTAGCTTGAATTAACACAAATACGAGAAATATGAGAAGAGAGATATATTGTGACTTGAATTAAGCTTGTAATACAACTAAACACACTTTTATAACTAATTACAACAAAATTATACATAATTATTTAACACAGATCTTCTAGCGATTTTCGGTAAAAGCACGTTAGTCTAATGTGGCATCTGGCTCTTCAAAACTGGTTATATAAACAATAACTTCTTTGATTTTTGGCTTATTATTTTATTCATAACCACTTGGTATGTTATCGAGAAATAGAAACAAACAAACCTTTTCGTTTATTACATACTTCTCCTCATATTCTTAAACGCTTTTCACCTCTATATAATACTTTTGATAATTCTTTTAGTATTTTGTACTATTTATTACTTCATTCTATTGTCAATTTCCACCTCGCTCTGTACAAGGTTAAAATTTGTGTTATCACGTTTTTTCAAATGAATGAGCCTATTAGGTTTCTTCACTTATTTCAGTGTTTTGAATAGTTTTGATTAATCAGCTTAGTGAATTACTATTAATACGGTGGTAGTTGCAATCCTGTTCTGTCTAACAAGGGTATGGATTATTATAGGATTGATTTATCTGGGATTGTCTTGGGAAGGTCATTTTCTACGTGCTGGAGGGATGTTTTCGAGATCTTTTTGATAGTTGAAGTTAGAGTTAACGTTTCTTTCGTCGGGACCGCAATAGATGATGCCGTGCTCTTTATCTATATCCATGCAATTGATTTGTTTATTTAGAATTAAATATTTTAATTTATTCACTTTTCATTTTCTTGTATTAACTTTTAAGAAAATTTTTCCAAAAGAAAGATAACATAGGGATTCAAAATTATCTCTTTGCGTTTTCCACTTCTCTCTATCTCCCCCGAAATGATCTCAATAGTCTCTCCAGTCCTCTCCTCTCTCTCTCTCCGTTATCTCATCCTCTCTCTCTCTTCCTCTCTCTGCATGCGGTGTACTTGTTCACTTTTATTTCCCCTCCGCTGCCCCTCTCACCGTCTCTCCTCTCACTTCGTCCCCCATCGTGGTCTCGCTCTGTCTATTTTGTTGATTCCTCCTGTTTCTCTTCTCTCTCTACTCTCAGCATCACGCTCATCTCTGTCACTTACTTTTCTCTCGATATGCTCTCGTGTCTTGTCCCTCGGGCAGGTATATCCTCGGCGCTTCTCTCTCTCTCATTCTCTCTCGCACTCTTCTATCTCCTCTTGCGCTCCTCGAGTCAAGTCACTCGGTCTAGTCATCAAGATGAGCCCATGGTTTGAATCAATGTCGCTTTTTTGTATCAGACATGTTGGGTGAATCTATTGAATATCTTTTCGGTGTGATGGTGTTTTCACCGTTATTAAGGTTGATGTGAACGTGATAACTCTGTAACTTGCGGACGTATTTCCTTTTCTGAAGTCCCCATTTTTTTGTATTAATGATCCCTCCAGAAGAACCTATGTCACTCTCTCTCTGTGCTCCTGTCTCCGCGTCGTTAGTAAGTTATACTTTTAAGGAAGGATCTGGTTGTGTATTGTGTGAAAGTCAGGTCATCAACTCTTGATTCACAAAAGGAATGGATTAAGCTCATTATACATCAAGTGACGTTATTGAAAATATTCAAGGGCATTCCTTTGCGTTCTTCATATATCATACTGAACTATCGTACGATCTACTGAATTCATACTCTTGAAGGTTCTCTGTAAAACCCTCTAGCCATCTAACAATCGTTGTTTTCCGACTTTCTTATTAACTTTTTCATTCTTCCTTCTACGTGGCATCGCATTTCCTTTCTCTTCTTTTCGACTTTCTTCTACATACTCCTATGAATAGTCGTCTACGTCTCCGGCGATTAAGCGTCTCGGTCTATCAGATATTGCATTTCTCCTGTCTGTGGGCAGGCATTGTATGCGGCAAAATCTTGGGCGGCTTTTCTCGGCGTTCATCCTCACCCTTTCAGGGGTCTGCTGTTGAATTCTTCCTCTTCTCCCTCCCTGTTCTTAGTCAGCTGTTACAGTCGCGCCGCCCCGAGTTCTGACTGGGCTAATATATATATAATTCCTAATTCACATCTCTTTCTCCCCCTGCATATATATCGTAATGCTATATTATTCCCAGTCGAATTTTTCTACTTTTTCTTTATGACAATTCACCAATATCACTCTCTCCTCCCCTGCCACTATATACATCCTGTCTTTAATTCTCCTCTCTCTCTCTATCTCTCAGGTCATGATTCTTAGGGTCATTACAGCAGTACATAGATTGCAGTGATGACTCTCGCTATGGCGAATCAGTTGATTGACAAAATGATCTTGGCTTAACTCATAGTTCTGGCAATATTAACTACCATATACCTCATCGCTCCATCTCTCCTCTTCTCTCATCTCTTCCCCTTGGCACTTCTGATACCGTGCTAACGCCAGTTCAATGAGTTAATATGTACGTTTGAAACAATATAAATAAATACTTGCAAGAATGTCTCTTCCATGAACTGGGATACTCTCTCTTTCTCAGCTTCGCAAAGTTTCATTATTATCTATTATTATAAATATTTTATTTATATACTTTATTTATACAATGTTTTGCATTATCTTATTATATCATTATTATTATTATTAAATTATTATTATTTAATGAAGTTGAGTTCTATATTCTTATATTTGTTTTTGTAACCCAACGTCTTATATATTCTTATATTATATTATTATTATCATTATTATTATTATTATATTATTATTATTAATATATTGTTATTATATTATTAGTTATTTTATTGAATTATTATATTAATTATATATTGTGAAAGCCCCTTGATATTGGTATACACTTTATTGGGTTTTTTTGTTAAATTTTTTTCTTACTTATTTCGTCTCTTATGACTCCTCCTGCCGGAGGTGGAATTTTATTCTTCTTTATATGAGTATAAGAATTAAGTGAGCCTTGGAATTTTTAAAACAGCTGCCTCGTAGTTGTTTTTCCTGGTTGTTTTAATATTTTTTCTTTTATTATTTCGTGGTGACCTCTTCTTTCATGAATCGCTCCGCCTGAAGGTTCTCTCGGGAATTCTTTTTATTTCCTTTCTTCGTCTTAATAGAGTGATAAAACTATCAGTGACTTTTGATATCTATTAACGGCCCTCTCCCTCGTCAGAGTTGTCCTGTTGTTTTCTATTTTTTCCCTGTTCCAAGTTTTTTCCCCTTTTTTTTCTATCTTCTCTTAGGATTCCTCCTGCCGAAGGCGGAATTTTTTTTTTAATCTTCTTATACGAGTGATAAATGAAGTGAGTTTTTGCTGAATTCTTAAGAAAACGGCTTTCCTCTGAGCCTGGTTTCCTTCGATTGGTTTTTCTAATTTTTTCCTTCCCTACTTTTTTTTGTCTCGTCTCTATGATCCTCTGTAGAAGGGTGGAATTTTTATTCTCCTTCCTTACACGAGTGAATAACATAAGTGAGTTTTGAATTTCTGTAAAATCACGCTTTCGCTCGTAGCTGTTCTCTGGGTGTTTGTTTTATTTTTTTTTTAACTTATGTCGTCTCTTATGATTACCCTCTGCGTAAGTGGATTCTATTCTCTCTATATGAGTGGCTAAAAAATAGTTGCGGCTCTTGGAATTTTAAAACAGCTTTCTGTCCGTCAGTATTTGATCCGGTTTGTAATTATTTTTTATTCTCCTAGGATCTTATGATGCGAGCCTGTTCTTAACTCAGTTAATAAGTTCACAGCACTGCACTCGCCGAACACGGTTTTGGTTAAATTTCACCTTTGTTATTTAAACTTAAGTCTAAGAATAATTTTAATCAAAAATTCCGAGTGATGCCTATCGGAAATATAGTAAGCATGAGAGTAGGTTTTCCTCGGATGATGCACTTGTAAGAAAAAATCAAGCAGGTAAGGGAGAAAATATAAACAAAACCCAGGCGAACAAAATCTCACGTTGAGAGGAAGGTTTGTCCTGGGGTTGTTTTAATTTCTCGCTTTCTATTAATTAATTGATTCATAGAGTCTCCGTATAAGGTTTCCCTCCTTAGTAGCACTCATCACTTATTCTCTTGACTCATCGTCACTGACTAAATGATAAGGAGAAGAATTTGGAAAGCGGAAACTTTTTTATTTTCCTCTCACACACTCCGGGTCGCAAGTGAGGAAGTCAATAAGTAGACAAGGGTGTAGTCAATTTACTAGAACAATTACTTAGATACGCTACAGAACAACTATTTTCGCCATCGTCAGTCTCCCTCTCTTCGCTCTTTCTCTCTTCGTCTCGCGATCTTCGAGTTCATGCGACCAGTCGTAACAGTTACCCCTAGTCGTGATTCAACCCTACGGGTCAAGGGGTGTGTTTTTTACTCATATTCATCATTTTTTCTTCTCTTTCCTCTCCCCTCTCATCTCGTCTCGTCTTCTCTCTCTCTCTCTCTTCTCTCCTCTATTCTGCGTCTCGCTCGTCTCTTTCTCTCTCATTTCTCTACATCTCATCGTCGTACCGTCACTCGTCTCAGACCTCGTCTCGTCGTCTCTCTCTCTCTCTCTCTCTCTCGGTCGTTCTCTTTCTCTCTCACTCTCTCTTCTCTCTCTTCTCCTCTCTCTCTCCTCTCTCTCTCTCCTCTCTCTCTCTGCTCTCTCTCTCCTCTTCTCCTCTCTCTCTCTCTCTCTTCTCCTCTCTCTCTCTCCTCTCATGAGTCCGATCTCGTAGTTATCGTACCGCATACGATAGAGATTGAGCTCGATCCGAGTTAAGGGATTCTCCCCACAATCCTCTGTCGAGTGTCTCTCCTGTCTGCTCTCTCTCGTCTTTCCCTCCTCTCCTCCCTTCTCTCCTCTCTCTGCTCTCCCTCTCTCTCTCTCCTCCTCTCTCTACTTCTCTCTGTCTCTCCTCTCTCTTCTCTCTCCTCTTCATCTCACTCTCTCTCTCTCTCTCTCTCTCTCTCCTCATCTCTCTCTTCTCTCCCTCTCTCCCTCTCTCTCTCTGCCGTCTTCTTTCTCTGCGTCTCATCCCTCCACTCTTCTCTCATCTCTTTATATAAATTTCCTGTTTTTAAACAGACTTCTGGGAATCAAGTTTTCACTAAAGTTTATATTTAGATTATCTTTAATTTCTGTAGAAGTTTTTTATATTTTTTTAAAAAAAAATTATAATTTGAAGTAGTGAAAAGTTCTTTAAATAGTAATTTTAATTTTGAAAAATGAGTTTTTCTTTAACTTTGTATAAGAATGAAAAGTTATGGATGAATTTTAATTATTTTTTCAGTGTGATACAATTGATATTACTTTAACGAGCAAAGTAAAATCTTTGTTTCTATAGACAATAGTGGTTAAATCACCAAGAGGCCTAACTTGTCCCAATTCATTATAGGATCCCCACCATTAAAAATATGATGGGTGAGAATAGGGACATCTCAATTGTTTACCTTTCATTCTTATGTATTAATTGGAATTTTTATTACTAATAGCTAAATTTTTAACAATAAAAAAACGATGTCGGTACTTTTTGTGAGTAAAATTTAAAAATAAATTAAATTTATATGCAAAATAACAATAGTTCAACGACACGCGAGTCCCTCTTATCTCGTCCAATCTGAATGGGATAAATAGGGAAAGTCCACATTTTAAAATCAATAGTACTTATTTTATGTAACATTATTGACTAATTTAATTACCTATCAGATCTAATTGGTAATATAAATACATTACCATAATAAAATTAAGAAATTAAAAAATTAAATTTATTTGCCAAAGTTGATAATTTCAAAGAGATGTCCCCAATTCATATCCCCCATATGCGTATCCCATTCACTCATCGTAGAGAGGTCTGAATGAGTTTTTATTAATATTACTGATAGACTTTGTCATTATATTTATTTGCAGCATGACTATGGACAGGCTTCAAGGAAAAAATAATATCCATAATGTGTATTAGAAGGAGGGGGGACAAAGTTTTTTGCTTAAAGGGTGTCCAATTCACCCACCCCTCCCAAATGCTATAATATAATTGCCCCAACTGAAATGTAGTCCTAAACCATTCAAAATAGTCAATAAAGTTATATATATATATAGTATACATATATATATATATATATATATAAAATATATGATATATATTATATATAAAATATATATATATTATATAATTATTGGCGGCGGGGTGACCAGGTCCGCCTCTTTAGGAGGGGTGATTGGGTCCACCAGAAATAAAAAAATAAATAATAATTAAAAAAGAATTTTTGCGACTATCAGTTAATTATAATAGCCACGCGGTAGTCAGGTTTAGTTAAGTCACTTTAATTCTAGAAGTTTTTATATTTTTAAAAAAATGTTGAGAAATGTTCGCATCTCAGAGAATGTCAATAGAATTTCACTTTGGAAAAATGTGAGTTTTTTAACTTCGTTATAAAAATGAAAAAATTTTGGATTGAATTTTAGATTATTTTTTCAGTGCGATAACACTCGGTAGGTTAGCTTTAAACGGCAAAGTAAATTTTGTATCAAACGGAGTAATAGTGGCAAAAAAAGGGGCCTAACACCTTGGTCCATTCACCCCGCCGTAAAAATTGATGGAGAGGTGACTCGGACCACCATTGTTTTTCGTAATTTTACGTATTATTATTTGACATTTCTATTTTACGAATGAATGTTAATTTTTAATATAATAAAATGGTAACTTATATTAAGTGAAAATTTTTTAAAAATAAATGAAATTTAAATAAAAAAAAAAACGGAAATTCAAAAAAAAAGTGGTCAAAATTTTTGAGCGGAAGAGGGGTGGATGGGACCAGACTTATTTTTAATTTCTTATTTTTATTATCATATCTATAACATCAATATTACTATTTATTAGATACGGTGATGATAAATAATGTAGTGTTATTTAAAGTAAAAAAATTAAAAAAAGAAATATAAAATTGAATTCTATTTCTTAACCAAGACAGCAACACGAAATTTAAAACAGATGTCCGAGTCACCCCCAATGGTGTTGCCGCTTCACGCCCTCCGACGGTCAGGCTGAACTCAAGGCGTTATTCAAATGTTAATAAAACTTTTTATTATTAGAATTACCATTATTATTTTTTTGGTGTGCTTATTACCTACTATAGGCCGTATTTATCAAAAATAAAATTCCAAAAGTGCATTAGGGCGAGAGTCGGGAGACAGACTATGGCTCTCAAGAGTGGTCGAGTACACACCCACCGACGCTATAGTATATAGTATATATATATATATATATATACGTATATATATAATTAATATATACTATATATATTATTATAGTATAGGTAATATATAATGAATCATGTTTTGAGACAATATGGCAAAATTTATCTATGGTCAGACACTATTTGAATTATACACGTTCATTGAGATATCCCAAAAAGAAAGCCCATGAAGCCATTGGCTATTTTGTAAATTTTTGAAAGTTTTTTGCAGAACTCAGATAATAATCATGTTATAAGAAGCGTTTTAACAGACTTTGTTTAATCTTTCATTTGTATGTATTTCCTGGAAGAATAATGTGAAATCAGAGGCAGGGCCCTTAATGTAATAATAACCTAATTTTGAATTTATAGCCTAGCATCTTAATGACATTAACATTAGAGTACAAGGAACTATATAAATATTATGCTATACACATTTTCAAAAAAAAATTTCATTTTTAAACTTCATCATAATATATTTTCCTGTTTCATGAAAATCCCAGCTGGCTTCAATATAAAGGCCTAACAACTAAAAATTTAGGCCCCTATGTCACTCCCTATCCAACTCAAAACCGCAGATGCTGAAATCAGATAGTCTAGGCTTTAACCCTAAATCACCATCATGCATTTTCAACATATTAGAATTGGCATTGCTTACCTCCTGAATTGACGCATTATCTGGTAAAAGTAGCTTATTAATTATTTCTGGAAGAGCTGGAGCCATTATAATATATAAAATTATTATACACTCTATTGAATGAGTTTTTATTTTATATTAATCTTTTGTAAATTGTGTATTGGCATCTCTAACAAGTTATAATTGAACTCCAAAGAGCTCGAAACTAAGAATCTGAAATAAATTGTTTTAATAAAACTTTTTTTAATATTATTCAAAATATTTCAATATATTAATATTAATTATATTTTATATTATATATATAATATTTATTATATATATTTTTATATATATATATATATTTTTATATATATATTATTTATTTCTTATATTCATAATTATATTATCTATATATATATATTATATTATAATATAATACCATATAGGTTCACTAGGTATCTCTATATATACGGACAATAATATGTTATTTACTAACCGGTACCGATCATTCTCCACTTATATAAATCCAGTGAGATATTATCAGCAAGAACCTGGGGCTCCTCTTAACTCATTGCCTTTCGAAGTTGCTCTTCGTATTTGATATAAAAATTGAGATATCTTTATACATCAACCATAGGCTACCAGGAAAGACCCTGATGTTCATATTCATAATTATAACAATTCTTGTTTTAATAATTTCCACTTTGTGCATAGTTACCTTTTTACAGTCTTTCTTCTCCATTTAGGAATTTTCCCCTTTCCGGATTTGTGGTTTAAATTACCTACTCGGATTTTAAACCATTCGGTATATAACCAAGTTAACAACCATCTCGCACCTATTAGGTATCAACCATTATTATGGATACTTATACGATATTATGGAATATATCACTTCATTATAGCAGTTTTTTGTTTTCACACTCAGTTTTATATAACTTAGGTGAGGCCTACTAATAAACTATATTTATATCCTGTCGATATTCGATCTAATTCATATATTATATCTCACATAAGGTATCGTAATTATATCCTCTATCTCATATATGTCAATTGTAAATATCCTTCATTTCATTACTATACTCTTTAACTAACATATCTTATATTATCAAAAGACTAAAATAAATAATTGCAAAGCCTTAATCATACTACTATATATTATAATTCTAATATCTAATATATATTTATCTCTATATTTATTTATGACATTTATATCATTTACATTCAAATATATCTGTACAATTAACTTAATAAAAAATGTATTAAAATTGTGCGCTTTTGTAATATATGATTTAAATAGATATAAAATATTAAATACTACAGCTCTATTATTTTAGGTATATATATCGTATCTAATCGAATATCATTCTTAACATTGAAATTTTTTGTGGGAGTTACAGAAGATAAGATTTTAATATTAGCTCATATATATATAAATAATTAATATAATTACTATATAATATTAATATATATATCCTATATATTATATTAATTAATTTAAATATATATAATTAATATATAATTATATATATATATATATTTATTATATATATTATATATATATATATATATATATAATATATCTATATACTATATATTATTAATTATTATTATTATAATAATATATATTAATATTATATACCTATCTCATTTTAAACGTGAATTTCTATATATAAAGATCATGAATATTATACTAAATTCTTAGCCTGAAAACGTACTATGAGGGACTATCTCTGACAGTGTCTAAAGTGTGCTTAAACTATCATAATATGAATATAGCTAGCAAATATTTACTAAATCATATAAGTTGGTGTATTATATTTATTCAAATGTTTAATTTTTATATGTAATTCTTTATTATTATTTATTGTTTTTTATATTTTTTAAAAGGGCTCGTATGAAGCTGAACGGGTGGGTAACAGGAGGTGAGCTTATTATCTGACTCCCTATAATACCTAGTTTTCTACGCTGTCTGAAGAAGTTGAGAGCATACGTCTAGACATCATTCTAATCTCTCAGTATAGATCCTTGTCGAGTAAATGGTGTCGAAAAATTTTAGGGTAGAGATTATTAATAGAAAATTCCCAACAATTAAGTATTACCCTAAATACAAATACTCGTGCTAGTTGTGAGAGAGAGGAAAGACGCTTGTAAGAGAAAGGAACATGATAAGAGAATTCGAGTATTAGAAAATATATCTGTAACTTAGAGAGTTCACATAGAAGAAAATCAGGCTGGGAATAGACATGTGATTCAGGGAGGAATCAAACTAGCTAAAGCCTTGGGTTCTCCTATATTCTATTACCACATACTATTGACGTAATTTAAACAACTTAAAGGACTTGTGGTCCTAACTACATCGATAGGTGTTAGGCTGTTGTACAATGAGATGAGGTAAAACCTCTCACCTGTCAGAGTCAACCTCTAAACCTAATGTAACTACAGTACCTATGTAGAAACACTAGGTTAGTGAACTAGCCTAAACGATTATAATAGTTAGCTATTTGGTATTAAGTATAAGCGAGCATTCAAGTTATATTTGATTTAGATCTATTATATGCCATTTAAGACCAAATCCTATCCACTAAAATACAGGAAATAGTTGTATCTGCAGCCACCCCCCCCTCCAAGATATAGTAAGACAAAAAGTAGCTTATATACATACTAAAGTATGGTAGGATTAAAGTAACTTCGGAGTTAAACGTTAAGTAATATCCTAAAGAAACATATAATCCACTATAATAATCTATTGAACATCGAACTCTTTACCCATCCTTTACTAGATTACACGTAAATACTATTGCACCGTTGTGATTATGAGTAGTTTCCAATAATATATATAATAATATCTTATTAATTATATTAATATATATAATAATAATTTATATATATATATTATTATATATTATAATATATATTAATATATATTATAATTATATATTTAATATTTAATTAATTATATATATATATATTAATTATTATTATACTATTAATAATTATTATACATATATATAGTATCAGTGGTACGACTTACTAGTAAACTCTTTTCACTACTTCGCTTAGCTATTCTCTTTCTCATCTCTCATCAGTTATCAATTCACTCTATTCTAATCTATCTATCTACTCTCTACACTAAAAGCCTTACTTAAAAAAGCCCACTTTTTCAGGGAAATGATTTTAATGCATTTATTAATATCCCATTGGCTTCAAAATGCAATTTTTTATATTAAACTTAATGGATTATTTCCATGTTAACGGATACTTCATCTGAAACTTAATATCCAAAGCAATAATTTACAACTAACGACATGATTCTTTTAAGCTTTCATATATATATATACTATAATATATATATATATCTCCTCTCTATCTATTCTATATATATATATCATATAGATATATATATATACACATTTAATCTCATATATCTCTCTCTCTCTTCTAGTAATACTCTTTACTAAACATAAATATATATTTATAATATATATTATTATTTCTATATATATATATTATATTATATAAATTATATATATATATATTATTATTATATAATAATAATATTAATGATATATATTTTATTATATATATATATTATATCATTATTAATATATAAATATATATAATAAATTAAATTATAATATATATATTAATATATATTAACTTATAATATATTATATTATATATATATATTATAATAATATTTATATATTATATATAATATTATATTTAATATAATAATATATTTATTTTATTATTAGTTATTAAATATATCAATATATTTATATTAATAATTATATACTTATATTTAATATATAATTATTAATATATATTA
Source organism: Trachelipus rathkii (assembly GCA_015478945.1). Taxonomy (NCBI): domain Eukaryota; kingdom Metazoa; phylum Arthropoda; class Malacostraca; order Isopoda; family Trachelipodidae; genus Trachelipus; species Trachelipus rathkii. The sequence continues at coordinate 12,355 of JABUQX010138613.1, forward strand.
TATATTTAATAATATATTATAATAATATATATATATAATATATATATTATATATTATTACTAAAGCAATGAACATCTATATTTATATCGATTTTTATTAATATATAAATCTAATAATAATATATATAAAATACTATATAATATATACTATATATTATATATATATATCTAAATATAATATATACTTATTATATTATATACGGTATTATATTAATATTATCTAATACAGGAGTGGTTGAAGATTTTTTATAAATTTTCAATCTTTTTATGTAAATACTTGTATTTTGGTTCTAAACTTTTTTTCATAACAAATTATAAATATCATTCTACAATATTTTTATTATTAAATTAGATTTTAATAACTAATATTTATCATTTACACAGTGACCGATTTTCTATCGTATAATTTTTACATTATTATTACATTTAATTATTATTGTTATTTTAATCTTTGTTTTAATATTAAATATTACATTTGCTACTATTGTTATTAAAAAGTTAATTATATACGTTACATTAATTATTATCAACTATTAGTAATATTTTTAAACATTTCTTTTATATCATCCACATAAGAAATATTTAAAACAATATTTTCATTGAGTACTACTTAAAATTGAAAGACATGCTTTTCTTACACGATATCCTCACTTATATATTATCCCCGCTATCCTTTTGAATATCTAGCGAGATGCCGCCAATACTATGGGTTTAATAGCGTTCATTTAAATTAAGGGTTATTACTTCTATATAATTTTAAATTCGTTTATATATTTTTGCATAATCTATTATTTACTATAAATTTATTATGCTATATACCTAATTTTTCATACAAAAATTAGAGAATTATTTTATTTTAATTCTTTATGTTATACATTCATTTAAGGATTATTTACATACAATTAATAATTTGATAGATTTTCATAATGAATTATTATACTAATATACCGTGTTACTACAGCATCGAGTAGCTAACGAGTGCTAGGGTAAAGTTACCGCCTGCTGATATAGGGATTATTATTAATATTATTATATTTATATATATATAATATTACTATATATACTATATATTATATATATATTTATCTATTAAATATTATATAATATATATTATATAATATTATTATTATATTATAATTAAAATATAATTATATAATATATTTTATATAATTTATATAATATCTTGTATTTTATATATAATATAATATATAATTAATCATATTATATATCATATTATATATATATACTATATATATTAATATATCTAGCTAAATATATCATATATATCTATATCATTACGTATTGATAATAATATATATTTATATCTTTATATATTATTTATATAATATCATATAATATATATCATATTAATATATTATATGGTTTATTATTTAATTTTAATTATATTATATATATAGTATATAATAATATATATATATTATTATTAATATATATTTTATTATATATATATCTTAATTTATTATATTCATATTATTAATATACTATATATATATATATATATGACTCATATATTAATGCAATTACGTAGTTGTTAAAGTGTAATGTTGGTGGTGATAGTCTATCCCTTAATACTACGTAACGGAGGGTATGCATTGAAAATATACTTGAAGGTATATATAAAGATTATAAATCTGATTCTAATCCCGGAAGACGCATGTATGGGTTCGAAACAAACTCCTTATAATAGAGTTATATGATAAGAAACTATAGATAGAAGAATGGTAACAGTATTCCATAGGCTTTTTTCAGAAGATAGTACATCTAACCAATGTTAGAATGAAATCCATACAGTGTTCTTATTCTCCGGAGACGGGACGAGGACCAGCTTTCTCAGACATGCGGAGTAATTATATTGGCTATACTCTGTATATACTCATTCATACAAGCAAAGTCTATAGTATAAGTATAGTGTAGATAAGTCTGGTGCGTTAAATGTCATAGCGAACGGGGCACGGTGCGGACTACTGTGGGTTTTATAAAAAGTAACGATATAATCATTAACAGAATGAAAGTAGAAGAATTGGATAATGCTCTCAATAATTGTTAACATCAGAACTTAAATTCTTGCGAATCATTATGAGTTTTACTAAACTATATTAGTCAAGGAGACCTTATTTCATATACGAGGTAGGGTCGTAACAATACATCTTAGGAGACACGTGGATGAATTTTTTTGCTATATATTATGTACTAGACATCACTTGACATCTAACTTTTCTCCAAAAAATATTATTAATGATAATAAAACTGGAGTATTGTTGTGAAGTACCTTTTGAATTAAAGTAGCGTTGTCTCAAAAACCAACGTATCGGGATGTCTCTCAAATGATTATATTTCCACTCTATTTAATAAAACGATCAGAGTTCCTTGCAGTTAAAATATGTGAATATTATTATCTAGATTTATTGCTCGCCAAAAAATAAAATTGTACTTCACATTATTCCATTGGCGAATATTTTTTCATAATTATTATTGTACTTATGTATTGAATACATTATTTAATTAATCAGGATATGTAAATATATAACTATGCCTATTTATTAATATTATTAAGTCTATCGAAACGAAAGTATATTAGAGTTATCATTCACACTATGACATAACTATGTATTAGAATATCTCTCCTTTTATTACTTTCCCCCTTTTATTACCCTTGTTTTCATCTCTACTTCTTGTTATTCTTTTATATATATACTTATGAATTTCTCCTTTCGGATAGTAATCTTTGCTTTACAAATTTTTAATTGCTGTGTGAAAATTTATCAGCTTGTTATGTATCTCTTGTTCATTCTCCATTTTTTTTCTTTCTCAGCACATCGGGCTCCCACTTGTGGTGTGCCTTATTAATTATATATCTATAGAAAACCAACTTTTTGGTATTGAATCGTTTCAAATTTATCATTATTATATAAAATCTTCATTAAAAACAGTTTCGTCATAAACATTTTACAGACTTTAACATTTGTACCATTAATAATTTTATTAAGCTAATCTTACTGCAAATTATCTTCGATTTGCTTATAGTTTCTAATTATTGCTAATTTCTGCCAATCAAATCCTTCATTATTATTAATAATAGCGTGCCATTTTATATCTTACATTGATTCTTCTTTATCCATTAGTCTGATATTTATCATTTAATTGTCGAAAGATAAAACCATTAACGCCGAATATTCTAGCTTTTTGTTAAGTTCCACATTTTTGTTATTTCTTTATGTTTATCATTTTATTATTATCGCTTTGTTATCGCTTTATTAACGATTTTTAATAATTTTTGTTATGATGAGTTATCATTTATTAATGAGTTAGCTTTGTTTAATTATGATTTGGAGCCTTTATGAGCTAATTCATAGGGATTATGTCGTTTACTCCGTCAGTCTCGCCATAACAAAATTAGGCTTATTAAACTATACAATAAGTTATTTTACATATAAATTAATTTCAAACTCCTCGTAAAATAGCTACTTTTCTCATACTCTCTGACCATTATTATATTTTATCAAGTAAATCCATCTAAACTGTGACACAATTTATTAATTAAAACAAGGGGGAGGGACGGGAATCCTATTCTTTAAAAGTATATTGAACAAGCTCCATAATTTGTTGCGGGGCGGTCTCCTAGCCATTCATTAAACGTTGTACCAATAAGATCGTGATATGATCTTCCTAGGAGCTCTAACTTATAGACGCTCAATATTTAGCATTCGTTAATGATCCAAGGAATAGCTTGGGAAAAGCAAGGGACTAAAGACAACGTTCTTTTTTTCATGTTTAACCTCCCTTGAAATCTTACTTTCGGGTAGTCTTAAATTTTTTTTTTTATCGTTTTTGGATCTTAGCCTATTCCTTATCTGATTATTCACGGTGAAAGAATATCTGATGAAGTTTTCTAACTTTTTCGGCACTAATTTGCTTTGAATTCTTATATGAAACGTCAATACCAATAAATAAAATTTGTTGACTACCTTGACTTCCATCCGAATTAACAAATAAAAAAAAATGGATATGAGTCTGGTTTATTTATTGGGGAAATTGCACCAATATCTCACATGTTAAAGTGCCTCAATAATATGTACTCGAAAAATCAAAAAAACCTTTCTATGTGTCTTTCTACTGGGTGGCCTAAAATCAATAGACAGCATACGGCATTGTTATTGTCTTATTCAAGGGCAGAGTTATGGAAGTCCAATCTTTGTTAAATTAAAAATTTGGCGATTAAGAATAATTGGATACGCATAGAAACACGTTCGACATGGTAAATTAAGTTTATTGGAATAAATGATATATAAGCTTCCTGGTAAAAACGAGTTATCTACAGTTATCCATAATAACAAAACCCCCGGAAAACTGGAGGTTTCTATAGGCGCTATTTGCTGTAGGGCGTTTCATTTAATAGTTATTAAGGAAGTATATATTAGTGCAAGCTTATTCAAAGAGTACCAAAATTTTAATTTAATAATCTACTAAGATTATTACAATAAATAAGTAATACAATGGATTAGTGTGTGAAAAAGTGAATTTGGATTTCAGAGTTCTTTAGATATGTTCGCGAGAACTTCGTAAGAAATACAGTCAAGAATATATGACTTGTTAACATTATATATGAATGAAAAAATATAACGCAAAGATATATTGGATCGATTTTATATTATGTTTATGACTTAGGTATTATGCCTAATGATCTGTTTCTACGCATCTCTCGCTATAGTATTATATTTAATATTTGCTAATAGTAGTTCCTCTATATTTACTAGCACTTGCCCGGTTATATATTTAAGGTAATAGTTTTACTCTTTATTATCTAATTCTACACAGTGGAATATAATAATATCAGCTGGCATTAAAACCTCAAATTATGAAAATGTTGCTATATATATCATTTTTATAACTCTACATAATTTTTCTATTAGCGTGTGAGAAATTTACACAATTTATTTGATTAATTTCCGTTGAGTCTGACTTTTATATGGATATTTAGGTTCACTGAACGTCATTTCCATTAGGACTATTTCCGCTACAATTATGCCGTTAATAAAATAAAGAACCAGCTATTAACTACCTTAGCCACTTTTACACTTTAAATTTAAATCGAAATGCTTCATAATTGTTACTTTAATTCAGTAATAATTTAATAGATTTTATTTATATACCCTATAATACTACTCTTTATACAGTGCTTTTTCTTCGAATGTAATTGTTAACATTAAGGGTACCTAAGGTCTCTCAATAAGTCAACCATCTTCGCAATATTTGATGAGAATGGATGGTATAGGTATGATGAACTACCCTTCTTGATGATGGGCTGAATCATCAAGCAGCGCTTCACCTACTATATAATCTTGGATGCGTATGGTAGAGAAAAGTAAAAGGTAAGGAAAGTGAATATTAAAGGAGAGTTGGACACATTGAAAATGATTGGGAAAGAAGGATGAGAAGAGTGAGAGGAAAAGCTGACAAGAGAGACTAAAACTCAAGGAAAGCAATATACAAAAAGCTTCAAATGGTTGAGGGAAAGATAAGATGAAGAGTAGAGAAGTATGATGAGTAGTTCACAGAGGCCTTCATGAGAAACATTTCTTTTATACAGTTCTTTCTTATAATTTAAAATAAAATGTCATTTCAACTAAAATATGTATAACAGTTTCTCCGCACCTTACTGCATGATATTGAGTGAGTCCCTTTATTGTTATTATGAGGATTCTTACCGAGAATCTATGACGATTTATCCCTACTATTATACTTTGCATAACATTTCCTCTTGTATACACCGTCTTCTTTCTCATTCTATCTCATTCCAATTTGGTCAGGATGATTTTATATTCAATTTTAAGAAAATATCTTTATATACCATGTCAATTAAAATCCTTAGTCTTAATATATTAATTACTTTCCTTTGATAATTTTAATTTAAGAATTAGTTTACCTTAAACTCACAAGCTTTATTAAATCTAGTAGTAAGAGCATTTCCATTGAGCAATAACTCAAACTAAGTTTTTAAGAAAAATAATTCTCGAATTCAAATATTTTTCATTTATGGCTTCACATGGTTCTATTAAACAGGTGTTATTTACTGTTATGTGCTAAGCCTTCATAACTCTTCCATTTATACATCTTCTAATTTCCTTTATACATAATATGTTGAATTATTCAATCTCGCGAATCTCGGAATAACCGTAGCTTTTTCCTAAATAATTATTAACATTATCTCAATACTAAAAGATACTCAAGATAGTAATTTTTGATATGTAGTTTTAATACTTAATCTACATAATGTTTAAATGAAACATAAGTAAATCTTATAATATAAACATTTAAATGTTTTGGGATTTACTGAGGATATAAAGAAGGTTGGTGGATATTCAACACCCCCATATATATTTATATATTGTTTGGTGAATAGGTAATGAACCCTAATTGGGAGAATAAATCGAACTGGACAAATAAATAAAAAGTTCTAATTTTTAATGTTATTGTTACGACGCTTTCATGATATTTTTTTATTTCGAATTGTTTTATGTAAAGATAAAAGTTATTAAAAATTATAATTCAGAAATGAAAAAAGAAAATTATTCATTAGAAACTAGAAAGAAAGAGTAAATGTTAAACCTTCCATACATACCTACCTCACCACACGGATAATATTATAATATATTATTAAATATACTAATATATTAATATTATATATATAATAATATATTATTATAATATATAATATTAATATTAATATATAAATATTTCTAATATTATATATCATTATAATATATTAATATATATATATATTTTATATAATAATATAATATTATATATTATATATAATATTATAATATATTATATATTATTATATAATATTATAATATATACTTATATATCTCGGGGACATTTATTGGGGAATTTGTAATTCAATACGTTAATAAATTGGAAAAAATTGTATACCCTTAATAAAGACCTTATTCACAAAAATTTTTAAATGAATCTAACCAAATATATTATATTATAACAATATATATACATTTAACTTTAATTAATATTTTATCTTATTTAAATATCAATATATATTACATTATACTAGCATCTGAAGAATTAATAGTATAGAATATTCGGATCACCTTTAAAAAATAATATAAAAAAATAATAAATTTTTAACCTATAATATTATACCGCCTAAACTAACTAACTACAAATAATTACTACATAACTACGCTATACAACTACTACTAATTAAACTATACAACTATGCTACTAATATAAGCTAAACCTAACTAATGTATAACCATACTATAATCCAAACAATAAAAAGTATTAAAAAATTCACAACTAACTAATCAAGTAACAATCATCATATAATGACTCACAATAACTTATACTATTAACCGAACACATAATATAGTATAATATATAATATTTATATAATAAAAAATAATATAAATATATATATATACAGATATATAAAGATATATATATTCTAATTCATATCATATATTTACTATTTACTCTCGCTCTATATCTCTATATCTTATATATCTTATATATAATATATATATAATTATATATATAATATACTATACTTATAGTATCCATATATTATATCTCTCTCACTTTCTGCGAAACTCTTTTGTAAAGTTAAAAAAATTTATATTTAACTTGCTCGTACTTGTGCAAAGATTCTGTCCGTAGCAAAAATTTTCGCATACATAAAGCTGCGAATCCTAAATTGTATACAAAGGCTTCTACTCTCGCTGTTGGGCATTCTCTCCCAATCTCTTCTCATTTACCACTTCCGGCTTCAACTACTCACAACCCTTTGCTTGCTCCCAAGAAACAGACTACCTCCGCACATTTACAAGAAATTTACCAAACTTTCATGTAAGTGAACGTAAAACTCTCAAGATAAGTGCCGCTTAACAATACCGCCAGAAATATCGATGGTCATTTTTCGTATACATCGAACTTCATACATTAATGAGAGAAAACACACTTAGACTATCATAATCATAAAGGGGAGACTGTTTAGTATTATTTATATATTTAAATTAGAATCTTACTTCATCTATTATTTATGGTTTTATGACAACTTATTTTTAACATCATCAACCAACACTATTTATAAGAAAACTAGATTAATTTTTATATCAATAATTAACAAAATAAATATAATTTCCACTTTTACAGCATCATCGCATATATTATAATATCTTATATATATTATTATATATATTAAAAAAAACATTTCTTTACTTAATATAACGATTTTTTTCATTACAAAACGTTCAAATTGGAGCAGAGAGCAGTAGTTTTCCGAAGGCTTCACACCCTACTTTTTGGCTCTTTAATAACTTTTAATATTTTTTATAGGGTATAATTATATTTTAGGATATATTAAATAATATAAATTCCGATTTTCCCACAATATCTGATATCATACATTTACTCAATTTACCCTAAAGATCAATATTTAATTTATTTATTTGGTTATGTATAAACGATATATCAGTAGAAAATACTTTAAATAACGTTAATCTATCAGGAAGTACACATAATTGATATACATAATAGAATCTAAAATAAAAAAGACATAACATGGATTTACTTTGCATTAATATTATAATTATAGGGCTGACCCGTTGGGCACAGGGGGGGACGAAGTTACTACTGTCGGTACCACTATATTGGCTAACCATATGAGTTAAAGTCTTTCAATCTTGTATTATAGATAATTCTAATTTTTATACCCTCGGTTACTCTTTAGTAAATATAAAAATTATTGTAAAATTTTTAATAATAGAATTTTTTTCTTTTTTTTATTTGTTATCAACATACACTTATAATTGTATTTCGAACCTTTTAGTTACGGTATTATAAATTAAATCATCGTTAATCATTTACATGCTGGGTTTGCTCTGCTCGAGACGTTTCTCTTTATTTTTGAAGATGAGGAGAAAAGTGGTCAGTATTCTTAGCAAAGTTGTGAGACTTCTTTTTTGGCATTAATCTAAATATAAGTAATATTTTATTTTGTTTACTCTTTATTTTTTTTCTAATGCAACTCACTCATTTAATATTTTTCATAAGCAATATTTAATCATTTATAACGGCTATAAATTATTTATATATTATTGTTATTTAAGAAATTGTGCAGATAGGATGTATTATACATAATTCTGAGTTCATTGCCTTTATTTATTATTATTTATTCTTTTTAATAATATCTATTAAATTATTATCAGGTTTCTCATTCTTACGAGTTAAGAAACCGTATTTATTTGGTCATCAGAATTATTTGAGTTAAGGCACAGCGTAATATAATATCTATGTTTTTTATTTACTATTGTTATAAACTTATTTATCTTCGGTGCGACGTCTGAAGTTTTTATATCATGATGATAAATTGGAAGGTAGGAGTATCACTTCTTTTATTGTCATAATATACATATATTTTAAAGATTACATTTATATTATCCCATGGTGCGAAATTGATCTTATACATAAATGGTATTTTTAATCATCAATCTTTATAAAAACTTAACAAAATTCACAACTTTCAAAACTTGAACCAATCTCCTTTCATTAGGATAACAGAATCAAACAAAAACATATAATAATATTATTAATTATATATTTATAAATATGCTTTAATATACTATTATATTTGATTATTATTATTATGTATTTATATACTTGTTTAATATTAATATTAAAGATTTATATTAATATTCAAAATTTCAAAAAAAGTATCTGTTAATTTTCACCTGCTTTAATATATTTTAAACATTTCATTTAAATTTTATAGCATAAATGTTAGCATTATAATTATTTTAAGATCAAAAATACAAAGAAATCATATATCATTTTAATTAAATATGTTTGTTTTATGAAACTTTTTATCGAAACATATGTATAGATCATTAATCTATACGTAAATTTATGAAGAATTTAGTAACTCTAAGCAGAAGAGATCTCTCCTCAATATACTACTTAATTTATTAATAAGGTCATTCTAAAGATACACTACTTATATATCACTAGAGCCTTAAGCTAATTAAGCATTAATCGCATTGGTTAGTCTCGCTTCAAAGGAACTATATGCTGTCCCATATAAGCCGCCTCATCCCTCATTTTAGGGCATTTTTTTTTTTGGGTTACTTCTTCTGATTATTAGTTCTCGTATAAATATAGTTAACCCTACAGTCCCAAAATAGAGAGAGGATTAGGCTGTTCCTGTGATTGCAGTACTAAAACTATATGTTAACTAATAGAATCCAGTTTCTATCTGTGTGATAACGAATTACCGTCAGTTTTTAATACTTCATTTGAATACATTTTTTCTTTTTTTTTTAACTTAAGGCACATAAAATCCCCATGAATGGAGATATAACGCCAACAGATTGGAATAGTAACAATAGAAGTACTCAGTTGAGTTTCTCGTGTACACAATTACTATCTTTCAGCTGTTAGGCCGGGTGTGGAGAAACGAGACAAAAGGGTAGAACTAATTTACCCCCCCTGGGGGGGTCCAGAACCATCTTAACTCTGTTCTTATGAAGATTTTGGCTTGTAGATCGTGTGAGAGGTTCTCGGCGACTCACTACTCTAGTCGGTTTAGCAGGAAGTATACTGAGTTTAACCTCTCCCAATACCTATCCGACGCCAGATCACGGAATAATTGACTTACATTGTTTATATCCACCCAAACTCTGTCTTGAATTTCTTAATATTAAAATAGTTATTTTCTCATTTTTTATTTTTATATACATATTATTTGTTATATGTTACACATTTTTAAGAGGTCTATAATAATAGGACTCCTATTCGAACTCGAGATCTATACTGATCCAACTAATGTGATGGTTTTTTCTGTCTAACCTATACGGTACTTTTCGCGAAGATTTAATTTCTGTATATTATCATTTATTGGCGCGGAGATTTATTTGACTTGTTCAACTTAATAACCTGTTAAACTAACAAATATTTCGGAATTGAAAGGTTCCAAATGAACAACCATCTGAGCGATATTCTTCTACTTCTTTTTCTTGTTGTATTCTCTTCATTTTTGTGCTGATCTAACACACAACATAATAAAATAAAAAACAATATATGAATCACAAATCAGGAGGGAATTCCTTTAAAAACTGACTGGGAAGACGCTATACTTATCTTTTATACATTTATATTAATTAATATTATTAAAGATATTATAAATTATTATATATATATATATATAATATTTATATAATTATAAATTATTATATATATTAATATTTAATATATTTAATATATTAATTATATATCTATTATATACTTATTATATTAATTATATATATAATTTATTAATCTATTAAATATATATTATATATATATATATAATGCTACCCTAAATGTTATTTTTAGTATACTAAAAGACTTTTTTATAAATCAGATATTATTTAATAAGGATCGTGAGCAGTATATAATTATTTTTATACTTTTTATAGTATACAATTTCACATCTTCTTTAGAAAACACCTCGTATTTTATATAGTAGCAAATAATTTAGTATCTTCTATATCTATTACTTAATTTACTTATTTAATATATTTATTATTGAAGATAAATTAGCACTTTATAATATTAAATACACATATATACTATTTAATTTAAATATATATAAACTATTTATATATATATTATATAAATTAATAATATAACGCAGTATAAGACTTTTTATATTCCGAATTAGTTCTAGTTTAATATATCTGTGAAGATGGGCGTGCGTATGCCGGCGAAAATAGCTAGTGAAATTATATATACATATTTAATTTCACGGTAAAATAAATTGAATATAATAATCTCTAGTTATTTTTAATTGTAAATTTAATTAATAAGATTTTATTTTACAGACGAATAAAATATGTGTATTTTAATAATAATAAAACGAGCCATCTCTCCTTCATTAGTTAATAATATCATTATAATTTTATAATATATAATAATTAATATACTATATTATATATAATATAATATATATATATTTATATACTATATTATAATAACTATATATATTTATATATTATAATATTATTAATATATATTAATATTATATATATATATATAATAATATATATATATTATATATATATATATATATATATAATATATATTAATATATATAAAAAATATATTAATACTACAGGGAAAGGGAAATTATCACATGTTATAGTGAATACTGGCAAATAATTTTACTAGAAGAGCATAAACGGAAAAAAACATCCATATATCATGAAATAAACTACAATACTCAGGAGGGATAATACTAATCATTATTTTGAATCCTTTGTAAATTTTTAGGTCTAGGAAAAATTAATAAAAAACAATTAACATAAAATTGGCTATTTTTTGGGAGGGGGGGCTGTATATATGTATATAGTATAATTATATTATATTATATATATATAATATTATTATTATATATATATTAATATTATATTTATATATTATATATATATAAATATATATATATATTTTATATATATATATATAATATATTATATTATATATTATAATATATTATATTTATTTGTATAAAGGTATTACACTCTCACACAATGTATAGTGACTAGGAGTTAGCTCGGCGACGGGTAGAACATCAGTAGGGGTGGTACTTTTATCCCATACCCAGTAGGGTGAGTGAAGTGGGTGTGAAGATAACTCCCGTGCTACCAAACTAACCAAAGCGGTAGTTTACCGGGAGACCTCATCCCCGGCGGGATTAATAATATATTCTTACACTATAGTTCATATAGTTACTAGCTATCCATGCCGATACATCAAAAATATTGTTTAAAATTCAAAAACTTTGTGAGATATTTTTATTATTAGATTTATAAAAAAAAGCTCAAAAATTTTAAAATAGATAAGATTACTATTCTTATATGTATATTTTATAAACTGTAACAATATAAAGGTCTCTAAATGACTTTATAATTTTGTGCTACATAGTGTAAAATATATTTAAATAATAATATAATATATATATTATATATACTATTTATATAAATATTTTTTTTTTTTTATACTAATTTATTTACCTACTAACTATTTATACCTATGGTAATTTTAAAATAATTATTTCCTTTTTACTGTATCTATTGTAGTTTTTGAGATTTTATTTTTTTTTTATTTTTAATAACTTTTTACGCACCTAAATAATAGACCAGCATCCCATAGCAATCGTATTTACTTATTCTACCGGTAGCTAATCTATAGTATTTTTAGAATATGATTGTGGTATCTATTCATTATAGAGCGATAATAAAATATTAATATATTATATATATATATATATATATATAAATTATATATTATACTTTTATATATATATAATTTATATATAAAACAGTTTTTCAACTCACGTTTAACTGAAAGTGCTGAAACCAATATATGCTGGTGTTTTTTTCATGTCTTTATTATATAATTATAAATTAAAAAATATTTAACTGAGAAAAGAATTAAATTTTCATTTAACTTACTCAAAGGTAAATAAAATTTTATCAGATTCATATAATAAACATATATAATATACAAATAATATAATATATATCTAACAATATATATTATTAATCATATTTAATATAATGAAATATTTAATGTGAAAATTCAATATTATATCTAATATATGATGCTGGCAGCTCGTGTTACAAGGCTCCTTTTGATTACTTTAAATGTAAAATATGATTGTCATCATTGCGATGGGGTGAGAATGAAACTTTACTAAACCTCCTTTATTTATATATATAAGTTTTATTATCTCTCAAATAAGTTCATTGTTTTTCTTCTTGTTAATATTTTTTATGTAAAACTTCATAATATATATATTATGAATATATTAATTTATTATTATAGAGTATGATATTTCTTATTTATTAATTTAAGTTAAAGCGATTTTTGGGAGGTTCGATATTACTATCATTTTATCGAATAATATTAATAAATGATGAGTGAAAAGGGGATATGGAGTAAAAAATAATTGAGTTTTAAAAATAAAAATAAATCATTGGTTTTATAAAAACAAAAAAAATAAAACCAATGTTTTTTTTGGTTTTATTAGGGTTTTTATATGTATATATTTATTGTTACGTCAAGAGGGTCTTGTTACGTTGATTGAAATCCGATTTCATATTAGATTTTAATTATAAGGATGATATTAATAAAGATAACTGTTATATCCCATGTTGCTAGACTCATATTTTAAAATTTCCTTTAAAATAAACTTACCTTATTTTTATTCACTTTAATTTTCTTAAATTTATTCATATTGATATTTAACTGTAAATTCTGTTCATATCTTCTGTACGTTCATCCTCATCAGTGCTTCCTCCAACTCCATAATAACTATGATTGCAATGAATTCTGGAAATTAACAATCTATTTACATCTATCTTGGTGTGAGGTTTTAGCACACACATAGCTCCATATTAAGTAAAAAATATTAAAGCGCCCTGTTTCATTTACTTTAAGTCACTTTCATATATCTTAATACCACAACCCATATACATATCTTACACCCACAAATCACATTCTAGATCAAAAAAATAAAACCTAACTTTAATATAAATATAAATCAGCTATTTGATAAAAAGTTAGCTATTTTCAAATTTCCATCTACTATACGACTTGAAACCAAACTTGCATTCTATTCTACTTTATCCGTTGGGGTATAATCATTTTACTGAATGACTAGGTAGATTCATTTTCTTTATCTTAATTTTATTTATATCTATCTCTTACTGTGTCTATACCATACTAATCATCCCATATATCTCAACTACCACCTATTGTTGACATATCACACAGTTCTATTCTAGCCTTTTCTATGCTTTCATTGTACGATTTTATTCCCCCCCATTGGGTTTGCTCCTGGGTAATACGGCGCTACTGCTGCATTTTATATTACTATATTCTTATATACTATATTATATCCTATCTTCTCTATATATCATCTCTATTATATTATCTACTATTCTTATACTCTATTATTCTATCACTCTTCCAATACAGTTTCTCAATAGAGAGCAAGATGGAGTAGAAATGTGAGCATTCGGAGTGTGATTTCTGTAAGATAAGAGTAAGAGAGTAAGATTAATGAGAGAGAGAGGAGAGATGAGAGAGAAGGTGAGTAAATAACCTAGACTATCTCTAGAAATAATCTCCTATTCATAGTACGAGATTCATTACCATTTAAGATTAAGTATCGAAACTGAAATTATCATTCTTAACATAAATTTTATACCTAAACAAAATCTATTTATACCCTGCTTTAAGTTATTGCTGTTCCCTACACACTATTTCTAATTTTCTTGTGACCATCTTTCAGCAAGTCAAAAGTTTTCAATAGGTTTCAACTCTTGCAGTTGATGAAGTTTCTGAAAATCACTAAGCGTGCGTATATCTATATGACCTTCTCATTAATTTTTATTCTGAGAGATCCTGTCCAGATGAAGGAAAAAAAGTCACTGCTGACAAACAGAGACTCATTCAAATAGGTAACTTTATGAAATGGAGGAGAATTTTGCTCTTAATTTTATTCCATTAAATTCCAATAGCAATAAAATTTTTGATGCCTTTGGAAGTACTCGTGGTCTGATATCTTAGGTTAAAAACATAGCTGGGCATGCCGCAAATTTTCGGGTATTCGGCTAATCGGCTACGCCGCACTATCAATTCTTATATTGCCTTACAACATAAAACGTAAATGTTTTTTTTTTAATAAGTCGGACAAGCCAACGACGCACTGGCATTTTTCCGCAGGCTATCGCTTTCGCTTGGATTTTTTTCAAATTAATTAGTAACCCTAACCCGTTCTCCTGATGAACAAGTACTTTTCGAAAAACGGGTTTTAATTTTGGTATGAAAAAGGCGTGGCATTGTAGTGATAAGTGTGTAATAATATTTCAAGTCCTTAGTTCTAATACTAACACGACCCAATAGCTAGAAAAGCTAAAAGAAAGAAAAGTGCAACCTGTTTTAAAACACGCAGTTTTATTCAAAATTTTCAGTACATTTGTTATTGGTCATGTTATTATTTAGTTAATTAGGTAATTATTATTATTATGTTACTAAGGTAATTAAGTAATAATTATTATAATACTAATTTACTGTTAGAATAACATGTATTATAATAATTAATTGAGCTAGTAAAATATATATAAACAATTAATAATATATATAATATATATATAGTATATATATATAATATATATATATATATATATACTATATATATATATATATATATATATATATATATAATATATATTATTTATTATATATATATATATATATATATATATATATATTTAATAACATATATAAATATATATATATATATATATAAATATATCATATATATATATATATAATATATAACTATATATAATATATATATTATATATATATTATACTATATTATATATATATTAATTAGATTTATTAATTTATCAGATACTGAAATTTAATAAATATTTGTATAAAAGTATAAAATAAAATTATTAAAATAATTAAATACATGGATAAGTTTTGTGATAGGGTGTGGTTGTGGGCCTGGACACAGTTTAGCCGCTGCCAGTAGTAGCTTAAGGAGCAGGTCTCCCATTTTAAATGAGAGCTGTGACATGGACAGCCAAAGATCTCTTACTGATCCTGTCACTGTAACCCTTGATTGTGAGAAGACGAGGGATCCTGGAAACCAAGGCGAAGACCAAGGCCAAGGGGGCAACGAGGATGCCGTCAAAGAGTTTGAAAAGCTATTTGCTCACTCTTGAGAAGTGAAAGAAACTCGCCTCCATGCTATAGTAAGACTAAAGCTAAAGACTAAAGAGCCATAGTAATAGAGTCAGTACTATAACAGTAACCCAAATTAAATCTTTAAATAAAATCTGTAAATTCAACTTTTTTTTGAATTTTTTCATGATTAGAACATTTAAATATGAAATTACAATAGTCAAAGTTCAAAAAAATTAAAAACTTCTATTTAATTTTCAGTTTCTTCATCTTCTGAAAGATTTTTGAGGTGATGAGAAAGTTGATGGGGTGTCTCTTAGAAAGATTCACACTGGTGTTGCCAAGTGTGAAAACATCCTGCCTGCAAAGGGAAGAAGGGGCCTTCCTACAGCACCCACAGACAAGGTCCCACCTTAAGCAGCATTACAAGCATGTAAGTTTAAATAATTATTAATTAAATAATTAGCATAAGATCTGTGTTATAACTGGTTTGCTAGTTAATTTGTTATCAAGATTTAAACACTCTTGTATAAAGTCTTGATACTTATAACAAATTTTCAAACAGAATAATTAAAAAAATTTGTAATTAATAGTTTGTATTATTTTTATATACAGATGCACAATGACCTTCTCACCTTCACACTCTCTGCAGGCCCTTGAACGGGCTTAGCAAGCGCGGTCGCTCCAGTTCAAGGGAGAGTGAGTCTCGCGAGCGTCAGATGTGTCTCTGGATGAGAGCTTCAGGTCAAAGTTCAGCCAGCAGAGAGCAAGACAAGGTTACACCAGGTGAAAAATTCAGAAACAATATTTTATTTTAATTTAAGACCTCAATTTTTTTTTTAAAATAGGTATATTGAGCGACTTAGCGTCTTCAAGTGTTTTAAAAACTTTTTTATAAAAATTTAAAAATATATTGATTTATTAACCTTATTATTACTTTTTCATCATTAGGTGGTTATTCATTCACTGATGCCACTGGAATTTGCTGATTGATCCTTAACAAGGACGAATGTGTTACCGTCATTAATCCCGAGTTTTCATCCCCTCAAGGGAGGACTTTGAGGCAGGGATAATTGAAAGCTGATGGCAAAAGGGGAAGACTCGACTGATAAACACCCTTTCCCACCAAGAAGGTGGGTGGCCACTACAGCCGACAGTTGGACCGCCCACAATAGGTCCTTCTGGGAATGACAATCCACTGGATTGACAGGGTCAACCTCAAAAGGTGCCACTCAACTTTGGCGGTCAGGGAGGCATGAAGGTAAGAAAATTAAAAAAGTTAATTTTGTCATCTTTATACCTTAGATCTCATAACCATAAGAACAAATGAGGTGTAAATATTATTTACTTTAGGAGATAAAACAACTAAAATTATTGCTTGAAACTGTTGAAGTTGTCTGGGGAAACTAATCACAGAGATTCATCAGGAGTTTAGCATCCACGGTAAGGTGAAGGCCACCACTACGGACAATGGCACCAACTACGTGGCAGCCTTTAACGCCTTTGGTGAGTCCAACCAGGACCAGGAGAACCTTCCTATGGACCCTGATTATCCTGACTTGGAGATTGTGGATCTCCAGGAGCTTCTGAGGGCTGAGGGTGACAACCCAGGTCTGCCGCCTCAACAGCTGAAGGTACTTAGAATTCGCGAAAACTAGTGCTAATTGCTAATAAATTATATATTTAATATTTATTCCAGTTAATAAGTATTAACAACATAAAAGATTTGTCAATTTAAGATTTGAACTAATAAATCTGTTGATTTCTTGAATTAAATATCTTATTGTTCAGTGCTTACACATCACTAATCAGTTGGCCGCACAACAGATGTGATGTGGATATACACGGGCCTGGAGCAAGGGGGGTCAACAGTGGAGGAGCGACCATGTAGTAAGATTCCAGGCCCCTGTGGAAACCTTCAGAACAGGGCCCACAGTGGTGGCCAACCAGATCAAGGAGGTCGCCAAAAGAAAACTGAAGACATACTGTAGTGACAGGTAGTAGTAGTTTATCTATTAAAAAAAGAAATTTAGCGTAAGAAAATTGTTTTGCCGATTAATTATAGACAAGTTCATTTATAAGTTTTTGATATTTTATATAAAGTTAATATTTAATATCTGTCAGATGGATCTCCCTATATGATAGTGTGATGGTCCTTCTGGAGGTTTTAAAAAGGGTCGAAAACCAAATGGATGCCATAAACACCAACCTCATCAAGCAGCCCAAGGGAGGTTCCCAGACGTCGAGAGAGTATTCCCTCTCTCACAGTAGGTCAATACCCGTCTTGAAAGGTAAAATATATTAATAAGTTAATATATTATTTTAATAGTAGTAATCAATTTGACTTACTTTTTATTTAATATTATGTTTTAACTATTAATCTCAATTTTAAAAAATTATTAGGAATTATAAATTAATTGGAAGAGACCCACATCGGCCTTTTCTCTCTCATTAATTATCCCATGTCCTCTCATGTACTGATACGCCCTATCGCCTGGCTAATATAAGCTTTCTCACAGTTTATTCCTCCCGACCACTTCTCTTTCCTTACAGTTTAAATCTATAAATAGTAAACTTACCCTTTTGGGAAACACATCTTACATACTACTTAAAACAACTTAAGACAATTGTAATTAGTATCATACCCCTTATACTTTTTTTCTGCGCAGGGAGTCGCGGCCGACAGAGACTGCGTAATATCGAGATCTGCTCACCCAATGTGCGTCATAATATGTATTTCGACTTTTCTTACATCTTAAATTTTATTAGTTTAAAGGGTATTATCCAAGGTCAACCTAGCATGTCCAAACCATCCCCTTAACAAAAATCGCGCACAATGACAATTAGGTGTTGTCTAGTCCTGGTTCACTTACGCGGGGGCGGCCGGGGGCCCGCTAAGGACGAGTCTTCCCGCTATGATTAAACTCGTTCCTCAGTGGGCTTCTGACGACCCTAAATCTCCGTAAGTGCAAGTATAACAAAGCGCCCACTCTCATAGTATTCTGTCCATTAACTGTACAGGCATTCAACTACTAACTCTGAAATTTACCTTCGGGCTCTTGGGTAAATTCTCCTTCATTACTCGAACGCTGAACCGTATGCAGGGGCTTAGGTCAATCACAACCCTGGGTCAGCTCTCCGTTGCTCTGCCACATTCAGATTATAGTATTTTTATTAATAATTAAGAATTTATTAATGCTCTGGAATTTTTGTTAATACAGCACATTTTATATTGTAGGTGATCACATCTTGCGGTGTCACATAATCGAGTTAGTCTATCACATGTTGGCATTCAGTGTAAGACATGCCTTGTGCGCTTTATGCTTGTCTTGAATATATGATATTATGATTGTGGAGATACAATTTGGTAAAATCATCTATCTGGTTTTGTCTATATTCCCATCTATGATACATTTCGGCGCGGAACCCCTGGTCGGTTGCATGAGATTTACCTGCACCTCCTTTTAGTAGGAGAAGAGTGAAAATAAATTTCAGATCTTGTGTATGCAAGGCCACTAGTACAGGCCCTCTGCAGAATGGGCTATGAAAAAGATAGGTTTGGCCCCTTATATATACTTTATGTCAGAAATAGGTCAGAATCTACCTTATTAGGCCTAATCTGGCCTACTTCAACATCTTAACCTCTCTCACATCCTTATGAGCCTACCTGATCTAAGTTAAATTGTCATACATGTATCATCATGCGTGGAGTGAAGATCTGGGGACAGGATAATTACCCGGAAATAGGGTGACTTTACCACCAAAACCCACTGCCGAAACAGCGAGGTAAGCCTAGGCCAGGCAAAAAGAAATAAGAAGCCCCACAATTCAGACGCACTCTATCCCTCATTCTAAGTATAATTGTTTCTAGAAGTACTAATGGTTAACGCCAGAGCAACGCCATCATTACATCTGCAACAGGTGTTGTGGAATTCGTCATACGAAAGTCCATGGTGGAGTGGGTGCCCTCTCAAGAAGGTCCGAGCTGTTCCTGTTATTTACCTCACCAAACTACAGCATAAGGGAGATATGTTAAGAATAGATCTATATTTATATATATAATATATATATATTTATTATTATTTATTAATTTATATTATATATATATATTATTAATATATTTATTAATCTTAATCGGGATAATGTGAATTTTAAAACTGATGGGTTAAAAAATTAAAAAAAACAAATATGCAAAAATATATATTCTTAAAAAAGTAAGATCGAAAGATGAACCTTTTAATTTTTAAAATTATGCAAAAAAAGAAAATATAAGGGTGGGGACAAAGTTTGCAGAAAAATTTGACGGTCTTTTATTACTATGTGTCATGGGATACGATATGACCAGTTTACCATATGATTGGTAGTTTTGAGATACCAGGGTGTCCAATCAAATACTAAAAAACAATTATTTTGTCCTCAAATATTCAAGAAATGAAAAAAAAAAGAAAAAATATAAAATTTTTAATCACTCATAATTAATAAATAGTAAAAATTCACTCAATAATGAATAATTAATGCATTACAAATGCCTGTCTATATGATTGTCTTTTGTGGAGAGTGGCATCAGTTGAGAAAACAATAGTAGATCATCGTATGTATCCAGATTATTGGTATTTTCTATATTGATAATTGAATGACTTCCTGTCTCATTATAAATCAGATTGGAAACGTTTAACTAATTTGTGCAAGAAATCTTTTAACTGTTCATCATTAGAATTAGAATTTGTGTAGTTGAAGATGTGTAGTATCGTTTTACAATAGTTCGGCAGATTTATATGGTTAGTCAGGAAAAAAGTTTTGACAACCCAATGTTAAGAACTTTTCCCCACGGGTGCTATAGTAGTTCTAGAAAGAGTGATGATTTCAAAATATAATACTCTATCCCATTTTTAGTGGTGCCAGCCGGATCAGCTGTCAGGAGATGGGTGCTTCAGGACACGTGGTGGGACGACATCATCAGGGCCAAGAGATCGTCCTTGAAGGCAGGAAAGGTTTTGAGGACCTTCTTTCCTCAAGGAAATAGGACCTCTCGCATTTGGAAGTGCATTAGCCGGAGATGGAGGGAGAAGAGGAACCTATAGCTATGAAGTATTTTTACCACATATTTATGTAGTTATACATTTAATACAAAATTAAATAAATCTGTTTTACTATCTTATAATAATGGTTAAAATGTAAATGGTCATGCTTTCGTTATCTTGGGCGCAAAAGTATTACTTGTAATTTAAGGTATCGCCGTAGGATAGCCCGAATAGCCGCATAGGTTAATTGCCCGCATCTGAGGTTTTCAAAATGCATGTGCGGTGCACGACGACGCACGGGTAGTTATGGTGGCAGAGAGCCGATAATAGCAGATGACGACTCGGAAAACTTGAGTAGAACCGCCGCCAGCTCTGGTTAATAAATATATGCTAATAAGTGAGCTTCTGTTACTGGAAAACTTAAGCTTGATTGATACGGCGGTCCTTTTTACTTTTTGCTATGAAAGTCTTGTAATGTTGAGTGGTGGATTAAGCTGTACTAGCGCTCCCATATTATTATTTTTCCAAATATATAAACAGGGGATGCACTATAGTTTACAAGTCGATTTTGCCTCTAGCGCTTTGTTGAATGCTGTGGCCACGAGGAGCACTGCCACAAATGGTTTATTATAACTTTTTTGAAATGTGGCACTCGATGGGTAGAA
Organism: Trachelipus rathkii; assembly: GCA_015478945.1. Taxonomy (NCBI): domain Eukaryota; kingdom Metazoa; phylum Arthropoda; class Malacostraca; order Isopoda; family Trachelipodidae; genus Trachelipus; species Trachelipus rathkii. Next base: position 34,813 of record JABUQX010138613.1, read on the forward strand.
AATTGACATCCTCAAGAGCGGTCGAAACAAGAAGGGTCATGTTTTAACTTGTGTAGGAAGTTGTACATTTATATACCTATAAGATATTATACTAATATGCATTTGGTATGATTTTATATATATCTTGATCTTGACCCCTACATATATATTACTATTATCCATATATTTTACCGCTCACCTTGGATGGCAAATCAATACATATTGGTACCAAAATTTCTTACTTATGTACCTCCTAAAACCTAAAACCCGGTTCCCTACTATTATATTTTAATAATATTTTGATTATATTTTATATTACCGTTGGGCCTCTTACGGATTGTCCTTCATCTAGTAATCGTCACTACTATTTGTGCCGGTATGGGAGTGATAGTTGGTAGAAAATTTGCTACTCAGACTACTTAGTATCACTCACACTTGGTCTTACTTGCTATATATATATATATATCTTTATATTGTAATTGCGATAGTTACTATTTTGTTTATTAATATATTATATATTACTTATATATTATATATGCCCTCAATCTTTATAACATCTATTATATTTTATTACCCGGTGGTGAGCTATTCTCTATATATAATCACTCATACTACTAACTATATACCACGGCACAGCATTGAGATATACATAGGTATTACTTTGTATATATATACCACGTTTATTATGTGAGTAGTCCATCACCCTAGTATAGTAAGCTGTATTACACTAAGGCATCCATCAATATTCAATACATACTGAATATATAACGTATCATTGACAGCTGTTATTTAAGTAATATATATCTTAAGTTTTCTTACACTCTAAAGATCATCTATAATAACTATTTATACATTACTTTCTCTTCTTTGCATATCTCTTACTATTATTCAGTATTTAACTAGTACTATTTTGAAGTGAACTTAATTATTTTGACCGCTTTCGTCACTGCTATAAATACTAAATATCTTATCAGGGGTTATGTACCATTGTTATAACTATACTAAAACATCACTAAAATACTACTTACTAAAGCTAATCAATTCGTTTTGCTACTCCCATAAACTTGCCCGATCGTCTGTGTCGGTATTTAAGGATCCGCATTTGGAAGGAGAGTGCCCCCGTGACCATGTTGCGCGTAGAGTAATACTCAGTCTTCTTCTTCAAATGAACATAATATTTCGGCAATTAGGTATCTCTACACAATATTCTCTCGTGCCAGCAGAAAAAGTTTAGGTTTACATTCGGTTAAGGATAAGTGATGCTTTTTCAATTCGTTCTACTCTCAACAATACATTGAAATAAGATCCATGACCCCAGAGAAATATTTTTATGCTTTATGAGGCTATTCAGATTCTTTTTTTACGATTTGAAAAATATAGAAAAAGATATCAACTGCTAAATTCAAAATTTCTTAAATAGAGTTATTACTTTAGTTATTGAACATATTTTTCCTATACTGTCATTTTGTATTTCGTTCAAGGTTGTTATAAATTGTTGACTGTTTTTTATGTGGTTATTTGAAAGTACCATTTTGTGGTTCTATATAACCACATGGTTAAAACACACAAATTTATGTGATATTAACACATTATCCTCTTCACCACTACGTCTATAGAGATGTAAAGTCGATTTAAATATAATAACGGGCTCCTTTGTTTATAGCATTATCTAATAACTATTATTTGAGTACCTTTGTGACTATGATAATCTATCTATTCTTCTTAGTGTAATTGGACTAATTATGGAGTGAATAGTTTATGAAATAGAGAGCTGAGGAATTAAGGGAGTAGACATGTCATGTGATGAGTAGTTATCAAGCTACAAGTTTGCTAATGATCCGCTTCGTCTGCTTTATCTACTATTAATAGAGGAAATTAACTTAAACTTATTATTATTATATGCTATATTCTTATCATAAGTCCGCTGAGGCAGACTAATATTAGCATGGTTCAGAGAACCACTTATTACACATAGAATACAAAAGGAGAGCAGAAAGACTGATTAGATGAACGATATGAGAACCTTGCGCCTATTCATAATACCAGTTTGCACCTCATATCTCATATTTCTCTGCAAGCGTGTAACGGCAAGATAAGGGCTTTGAAGTATAATGAAAGAGCACACTAACCATTTAGTTTCTAGTATATATTACATGATCTGATCATACATGATTCAACACGTTGGACTACGCTTCAGGTATTATTCACGGAGTCGCGGGCTCGTCATCACAGTTCCGAGTGACTCCACAAGGTACAGCAAAAGTGCGCGGTATGGTTCTCTCATATTCTCACCACTTCCATAATATCCTCGTAGTGAGAAGAATAATTATCACCGAGTCCTTTTGTCAGAGGCATTACCGGCAGGCGTGCTTGGCTTGTTATTCGAATATAGGATGAGGTTCAATCTTTCTCTTTCGAGCGAGCGGCTATCCTCGGTCTCAACCACCACGTGTCACTATGTGAGAACCCTAGTAGACATAAGGTTAGTGGTGCGCTCAACAATTCGCATCATCACTAGTCTACAGTTTTTGGAGAAGAATTAAGTGCGGACCACAGTTTATTAGTCTTATACGCCTTAGACTCAATCCTATCCCCAAATAGGAATGTTGTATCTGAGGCCCCTCAACTTGGTTTGTCAACAATCGAGTCGCAAGCAAACATTCCTACTAACGAGTATTCAAAGGTGCTGGATAATGTACTTACGGAAGTAGAACTGTTTATGGGAACGCCAAAGTAAACAATATTTCCAACACAACGCATTCTGAAGCAGAACTTATCCTCCACGTCTATAAGATTCTCAGGCCAACCAAGCTCAGCGATTAATTGGTCACGGTCTTGTTGGAGACATGAAGGTTCTCGTTAAGGTTAATTACAGCTAACTAAATATATATATATAAACGGGCAAGCTAGGTTATTTATTTTAGGGCAACACTTTCGTCGTTTTAATTCGTGAGCTAGTATTCAGTACTCAAACGAAAATATATTTTAATTTGTTTAATAATATTTTCCTATATTTGATAGACAAAAAAAAAAAAGTTCTTTATTTTTTGAGTTAAGAACTCGTTTATGTAGACATTTGGCTCTTATAGGGGTAACTCCACTATTAGTATAGGTGATCATATATATGGTATAATATAGTATAGATTTATAATAATATATCAGTTTAATTAGTTAACACTCAATATATAATAAATAATAAGGATATATTAGCAGGGTGGCCCAATTTTTTAAAATTTTAAATTTTTTTGGTCCTTCTTTACCATCAATATACTAGGTTCATCTATTGCAAGATGATGACAAGCTACGGTATTTATTCAAGTATCTTTGTTACTTTGTTAAGTGGCTGCGCACTGTGGGTTTTAAAAAGCTAAAATATCATTCGATCAGAATTTGGAAAAGATTATTTAATATGAAATGATTACAATGTGTTGACTTAATGATTTATATAACGTGCGAATTTTCATATTATTGTTCATATTCACATTCACATTCATATTTACAATTTACCTAAACATTTTTCAAATATTTAATTTACACAG
>JABUQX010138614.1:0-5000 GCA_015478945.1 Trachelipus rathkii
ATCTTTGGGGATATTCTGGTGAGTTCAAATAGTGTCAATAAACCACCATTACCATTTATGAAAGTGTCGAAAAAGTATTTGCTGAGAAAATATTAATTCATACTGTAGAAAGATTTTGGATGACTGTAATTTATTATACCAAGAGACCGGAGTATCAGTTTGTAGATTATTTGTGAACAGGATAAACTTCTACCAAGACGTTCTAAAGACAGACAGCAGTATAGTTCTGAAAATAGCTTGTTGTAATTTCTTATTGGTTAGGCATAATGTATATTCTACACTGGTGGATTTTATATGTTATAACCTAAGATCTTCATGCTATTGTTCTTTATTCTAATCCGCACAACCGCTAAGTCATAAATAGTGGACGCTTCTTATTCTAACCGCTACTACGCAAAACATACTTGATAAGAAGGCGAAGAACGGTCGTACTTCAAAGGAGTGTCCCTGCCGGTCGAGAAACAGGTCGCGAGGGGTCTATATTTCTATATTTTCTATAATATTTATCTATATACATTTCTATATCTTCATATATTATCTATATTCTATATATTCTATATTCTAGCTTCTAGCACGTTCCGACCTATATTGTAGAATACACCGGTCTTAGTGTCTAACCCTAGGTTAATTGGGTTACGGGGAAACGATTGGTGATATTGAAGTGCTAGGATCCTTCTCTTTCTATGAGTTATTACCACCACCCCTTTTTCTAGCCTTTTCTAGCAGTGCCGACCTATATTGGTAGAATACAACTCGTCTTGTGTCTACCCCTAGGTTAATAGGTACGGAGAGTCGATTAGTGTATATAGAATGTGCTAGGATGCTTCCTTGTATGAGTTATTACCCCCCCCACTTTTCTAGCCTTTTCTAGCATGACATGTCCTACGTCATAGAACACGGCTAATAATGGTGTCCTACCCCTAGGTTATAAGGTACGGGGAGTCGATTGGTATACATTAGAAGGTGTAGGTTGTGTTCCCTTCTATAGTTAGTATCTCACGTCCCCCTTTCTAACTTCTAGTGCGAATACAACGTCAGGCGACCACGCCGCTAGCTGTATACATCAGGTCTGTTCCGGCAATCGCTCCGTTCAATCGATCCTGTGGGTTTTACGGCGTGAAGCGAGTTGGCGCTAGCAAGAGTTTCTATTAGATATTACCCTACCCCCCTTTCCTAACATTTTTGTTTCTTGAGCTATGAAGCCGAGTTTTAGATGGTTTAGTATGTTTTGAGGTATGCCGAGTCGATTGCCGCTATTGCCGAGCATGACGTTTCAGCCGTTGCGGTTTTAGAACGCACCAACAGCGTTTTGCGATATATGCCAAACCAGTCGTCAAAAACCTATCATGACGGGTGTCAAACAGGGGTAGAATGTCTCAAAAATAAGATTCCCGTAGTTACTTTCCCGAACGCCATAGTCCCCAGGGCCCCAGCCGGGGGTCATTTATGGGGCAAGAAATGACCCAAAATGACATATCTTAGCAAAAGAGGTGTTAGAGTCATCGTATCTTCTTCAAACTTGGTATGTCTTCCTTATATGTTGCAACATTGTTGCATCCAATGTTTCAAGCCGCTACGTCAAGGGGGTGGGGGGCCCACCCTCTTAGAAATTTGAAAAATGGATCTTAGATTGTAAATGCTGCAATTGGTGAGTGTTATATGAAGTAGAATAAACTGAAATAGAATGGCTATGTTAAACTAATTGGCGACCATATGGACCGGACGCCGGAGCTGGATGGTCTGCGGTGTCGCGAAGGTCCAGGCTCCTACCAACAATTAGAACAAATGAGGTGTCTACATTATGTTTTCAAATGGTGTAGATTCATAGTTTTGACAGGGTTTCAGTTGGCATATCACTGGAATTCTTTTCTAGCTTCTAGCAAGAACATGTCCCTACATGTCTTAGAACACACCCCAATAGTGTAATGCCTACGCGTATATGTTTAGTATAGGTACTGGTTTACGAGCGATCTGTATCATTTCGATTATTTTGTATGGTTTTATATAGTTGTGGTTAGGGGTGATGTCTTCTCTAGCCAGTTGAGTACCCAAACCCTTTGGCGGTGCGGCAGCGTTCTAGCAATGACATGTCCTACGTCATAGAATACACCTAATATTAGTGTCTACCCCTATGTTTTAAGGTATGAGGATTCAATTGGTGTGTATTAGAAGTTGTTAGGATGGTTCCTTCTACGAGTTAGTACCCCTACCCCCTTTTTCTAGCCCCCTTTTTTGATGTTTTGGCCTTGATATTTCGGTCTTGGCCTTGATATTTCGGCCTTGATACCGTATCAAGGCCTGAAATTGACCTTTCATAAAAGTTCGTGAGGGATTAAGTGAGATTAAGTCGAGCACATGTAGGTATCTGACGCAGTACCTGTTGTAGGGAACTGTCCTAACATGAGGTCATGTAGGTATCTGCCCCTAACTTAAGTCCCTGTATGTAACTATCCTAACCTCACACCTACACCTACAAACACACAACACACACACACACACACACCACAACACACACACACACAACAACACACACACGGCTACTTATACACACACGCACACACCGATAAGGCACACTTTACACATACACCCACCCATAGACACTTAAGCTCACACATATACCTACAACCTACACTTACACACACAACACACTATGACAACTTATAACCACATACACACACCCAATAGACACCTTGAGCACCCACCCATAGACACTTACACTCACGTCCATAGACACTTACACTCACCCATTGACACTACCATACACTGCACAAACACACACACACATCACAACACAACAACTGCACACCCGCTAGGCGACTTATACACACAGCACCCGATAGGCTACTTTAATAACACACATACACCCACCCATAGACACTTAAGCTCACACATATCCTACACCTACACTTACACACACACACAAACACAATGACACTTATACCCACATACACACACACCCATAGACAGACACTTACACCCCCATAGACACTTACACTCACCCATAGACACTTACAACTCACCCATAGACACTTACATTTACACTCACATCCACACACACACATACACACACAAGACCACACACTCAATATTTTTGATGCTCACTTTGATTCCTCAAGCTTTGATGCGCTCAATTTGATTGCCTCAGCTTTGAGCTCAACTTTGATGGCCTCAGCTTTGATGACTCAATCTTTGATGCCTCAGCTTTGATGATTCATCTTTGTTACTACTGGAAAAAAAGGAGGAAGAGGAGTAAGAAGAGAAGAAGAAGAAGAAGAAGAAGAAGAGAAGAAGAAGAAAAGAAGAAGAGAAGAAAGAAGAAGAAGAAAAGAAGAAGAAGAGAAAGAAGAAGAAGAAGTCTCATATGACGGAGCATATGAGCCGGAGCCGCCGGAGTTTGTGATGGCGGAGTCAGACTGGAATTCTGGCTCCAGTTACATATTGAGTCAATTGAGACGTGTTTATATATATATATATGTTTATATAATATATTATATTATATATATTATATATATATATATATATATATATATATATATATATATATATATATATAATATATATATATATATATATATATATATATATATATATATATATTCCAAATTTTTGGGTTTCGTAACCCCCAAAATGAGTTCGAGAACCCCTTTGAGTGGATCCTCAGCTGGAAAAAAAGAAAATTACAGAGTACAGGGCAGAGAAAAGATGAAGGAAGGAAATAGAAGTTTCGTAAGATAGAACAAATGAATCATTGGAGTTATCGGTATCGGCACCGGTGCAGGGTCGGTGCGGTGCCGAATTAGTAAATATGTGCTTGTCACCATAATATTAGTGTGTTTATATACGTTTTTAGTGATGTAGAATATGAATAACATAGTTTCATTACACTCAAAGATGTCTAGGGACCCCAATTGAGATGGGAGCCGAACCCCAAAATGTGGTTTTTACCCCTTTTAAATGAAATTTTAAAAGGATATAAGTTAATAATACATAGACTTACGCTCTATCAACAGCCCCATGTTGCATAAATATATGTAGCAGCAGCCCTATGTTGTACAAATATATATGAAACTTAACACAGAGAACTTAAGTGGTTCTCTCTCTTAGTCATACACAATGGTATACATATGTTGTACAACTGAGATATTCAAGTCAAAACTTGCACTCGACTTGTTTAATGTATGATATATCAAGTCCCTATATAAAGGTATGTGAATGTGTATGCATGTGTATATGTGTATGTGTGTATGTGTATGTTTAGTTAGAGGTCGTATACACATAGTCTTACATTTTTATTTCAAACTGAGGTATTTTATTTATAGAAAAGCTGTTTCATTACCAAAGTTAAAGTTAAAGTTAGAGTTAAAGTTAAAGTTGGAGATAAAGTTAAAGTTAAAGTTAAAGTTAAATTTTCATGTCGAAGGATAAGATTTATATTTTTCATGTATTAAATACAAATGTTTTTTTGAAAAACATTGTCTTTTGATGAAAAACATTTTTGTTTTTTTCGAAAAACATTTTCTTTTGATGAAAAACATTTTTATTTTTTGAAAAACATTTTTAAAAAACATTGTTTCTAGAAAAAAGTTGTTAAATTTCCACGAAAAACATGATTTTAGGGACCATAAAGCAATAAAGCAGTAAAACACTACAGCAAACAGCCTCCAGGGGCCCCCACCCCCACCCCCACCCCCCCCCCCCACCCACCTCATGTTTTACTGCTTTACTGCTTTACCATACATACTATTAATAAAAATATATGTCACTACCTATTTTTCTGTTCAATCATATACATTTGTATTTCACATTACCCTTTTTCTAAAACTTTTTAAAACAAACTTAGACTTAAATAAATATATTTTAATTTGTAACACTTAAGAGAGCTTGTATATATATATATATATATATATATATATATATATATATATATATATATATATATATATATATATATATATATATATATATATATATATATATATATATATTATATATATATATAT
>JABUQX010138614.1:17500-22500 GCA_015478945.1 Trachelipus rathkii
TTTTGGAAAATACAAGGGTATAATATCAGGGGTGAACGAGAGAGTGAGGGCGAGGGAAGGGGTGGGAATAGTTATGAGGAAAGAGGTGTGGGATAAGGTAAAGTTGTGCAGGCAGGTGAGTTCAAGGATAATGTGGGTAAAAGTGAAATTCGGGGGGGAAATGTGGATTTTTATATGTGCATATGCACCAGTGAATGGAGCGAGGGAGGAGGAGAGAGAAAGTTTTTGGAGGGAGTTGAATGAGTGTTGGGAAAGTTTTGGGGTAAATGATAAAATTTGTCTTTTGGGGGATTTGAATGCAGGAGTGGGAAGGGAGGGGGTGGGAAGAATAGTAGGACCATTTGGGGTAGGGGAGAGGAATGTTAATGGAGAAAGCCTGTTAGAGTTGTGTGTTGAAAGAAGAATGATAGTGGGGAATACATGGTTTAAAAAAAGTGAAAATCATAAGTATACATGGAAGAGTGAGATAACGGGGGGGAGGGCGGTACTGGATTATGTGTGTGTAAATGGGAAGGATAGAGGTAGATTACTAGATGTAAATGTATTTAGAGGGGCGGGGAGGGGGATATCGGATCACTATTTGGTGGTTGCTAGGATAAGGGTAGGAGGAGAGGTGACGGTTAGGGAAAGGGGAGAAAAGAGGAGAGTAGAAGTGATAAAGGTGGAAAAATTGGAGGAGACAGTGTGTAAGAGGGAGTTTAGGAGAGGTATAGAGGAAAGGTGGAGAGACGTGAGAGGGACGGGAATTGGGGAGGTGGAGGGGGAGTGGATGAGATTTAAAGAGGCAGTATGTGAAGAGGCTAGAAGGGTATGTGGAGTGAAAAGGGTGGGGGCAAGTAGAAGGAAAGGGAGTGAATGGTGGAGTGAGGAGGTGAAGGAGGCTGGTGAAAAGAAAAAGGAGGCTATGGAGACATGGTTTGGGAAGTAGGAGAGAGGAAAACTGGGAGGAATATAAAGGGTTAGAGTGGAAGCAAAGAGGGCGGTAGAGAGGGCGAAGAGAAGAGCAAAAGAGTATGAAGGTGGTAGAAAAGTGACGGAAAATTTTGAATCAGGGAGCAAGATGTTCTGGAAAGAAGTTAATAAAAAAAGGAAGAAGAAGGAGGGGTTGGGGGAGAGGATTAAGGGAGGAGATGGGAGTGGATAGGAGGAGAGGATAGGGTGAGGAAGAGGTGGGGGGAGTATTTTAGTGGATTATTGAATGAAGTGGGTGGGGGAGGGGAGGAAGTTTTGCAAGAGGTGAGAATGGGGAGTGGACTGGGGAGGGAGGGGGAGGATGAAATACAAATGGAGGAAATTATTAAAGGAAAAAAAGGGAAGTCCGCAGGTCTGGATGGTGTGAGAATGGAAATGTTGCAGAAAGGAGGTATAGGGGTGGAGGAATGGCTGTATAGGTTATATAATATATGTTGGAGGAGTGGTGAGGTACCACAGGATTGGGAGGATGGTTGTTTGGTTCCCCTGTATAAGGGGAAAGGGGATAGGATGGAATGTGGGAATTATAGAGGTATATGTCTTTTAAGTGTGGTAGGGAAAGTATATGGGAGAATACTGATTGAGAGAGTGAGAGGTTTAACGGAGGGGAGAATGGGGGAAGAACAAGGAGGATTTAGGGAGGGAAGAGGGTGTGTGGACCAAGTGTTTACACTAAAGATGCTTGTGGAGAAAAGTATAGAGAGGAAAGGGAAAGTGTATGGGTGTTTTTTTTTAGATTTAGAGAAAGCATATGATAGAGTGAAGAGGGGTGAATTGTGGAGGGTGTTGGAGGAAAATGGAGTGGGGGGTAAAGGAAAGGTATTAGGGCTTTTTATAGGAATAGTAGAATGTGTGTGAGAGTGTTAGGAGGGGAGAGTGAGATGTTTGGGGTAGAGAGAGGTTTGAGGCAGGGGTGTGTAATGTCGCCGTGGCTATTCAATTTGTTTATGGAGAGTGTTTACAGAGGAATGGTGAGGGAGGGGAGGGGGGTGGAATTGATGAATGGGAATGATAGAAGGGAAGTGAACATGATATTGTTTGCGGACGATACAGCCCTAGTGGCGAAGAACGCGGAAGGGCTGAGGTATTTGGTGAGGGAGTTTGAGAGAATGTGTGGACAAAAGGGGCTTAAAATAAATTCAGGTAAGAGTAAAGTGTTAGTGTTTGAGGAGGAGGAAAGAGAGGAGGGGGAGGGGTTAGAGGTTAGAGTAAGGGGTGTAGTATTGGAAGAAGTAAAGATTTTTAGATATTTAGGGATGGATTTGGGTAAGGGGGGAGGGATGAAGGAGGAGATAGAACATAGAGTAGGAAAAGGAATGAGAGCTTTGAGTGGTCTGAGAGAATTATGGAACGGGGGGGATTTATCACAGAAAGTTAAGATAAGTATGTTTGAAAAAATTTGTGTACCAGCGGTGTTGTATGGGTGTGAAACGTGGGGGGTGAATGCCAGGTCCAGGAAGAAGTTGGAAGTATTTGAGATGAAGGGGTTGAGAGCGGTTTGTGGGGTTAGCAGAAGGGAGAGGATTAGGAATAGGGTGGTGAGGGAGAGATGTGATTGGAGGAATGGGTTGGTGGGAAGAGCGGAGAAGGGAATGTTAAGATGGTATGGGCATCTAGTGAGAATGGAGGAACAGAGAGTGGTTAGGAGAGTTTGGGAGGCGGAGGGGATAGGAAGGAGAGGAAGGGGGAGACCAAGAAGGAGGTGGATGGATGGAATAAAGGAGATGCTGGAGGAGGGAGGGATGAGGGAGGAAGAGGGTAGGGTGTTGGCGAGAGATAGAGTGGGGTGGAGGAGGTGGGTGAGGGCGAGATGAGGGGAGGTGTGAGTGAGAGAGGCTGTACGTACCACTACCCCGCTCAAGCGGGAAAAAGTGCAGTAAAATAAAATAAAATAATATATAAATAAATTAATATATATATATATATATATATATTTATATTATTATATATATAATTATTTAATGTTATTTGAATGACTCCCGTCCAAAATGGAGGGAGTCATCCCCTCCCCCGAGTGTTTAAAAACTGTAATTCAAATACATCGTTTCAAATATATGTCAAAAATGGGGGAGAGGGTTTTAACTCCATTTTTCAGAGGCATTATTTAAGAAAGCTTCTAAAAGCTATTCAGTTACTACTCGAAACTTGTACGACCAGTTACTACCTTTTAAGCTCGAACGATCGAGTTTTTATAAAAGGCTCTTTCGACTTAGTCGAAGTTTCTATCGCTTAGCACTTAAATCAGGTCTAACGATGTAGTGCTCATTTCAAATAAATTATCAAGTCCGCATATCCAAGGATAGGATAGAGCGCTGAAAATCTTGTCATCTCGGTTTAAGAATAATCTAATCCTATTCAAAACGGCTTAATTTGTTAAGTTTATAATACCTAATCACTTCTCATAAATTCCTTCTAGATTTGGATTTCTAATGCCACAGCAAATACTTTGATGTTGAGAAGTCCTCCTTCATTAGCATTAACGAAACATAAGTAGTTATTGCAGCAGTTCTCAAGTAACTGCAACCTTAAGGATCTATCAGCTATCATCGTGGATGCCTAGGTTTGTTTCTTAAATTCTCCAGATCTTGTAAGTATTTTGTGAGCTTCATTAATATCAAGGTATAACTTTACAAGTCTATTTAAATATCAAATTTCAATTAGGAATGTGTCTTTAGTGACAAATTCCAGATGCATTCGATTGGGCTTCATTTCGTCTAATTTTTATTAGTCGTGCTTTCTTACCTGAAATTTCAGGCTTCACTTACCTATATCGAGTGCATACAAATCAAATTAAGAAATGTCTTATAAAAACATTTTCTTTATCTATCTCAATTATTAGAATGCGTCTTAACTGACAAATTCTAGAAAGTATTCGGGTCATTTTAAGAACATCACAGTTCTACCCAAGAATAGCAATAGTTCAAATCGAATACGTTCGAGTCATTTTTTAGAATATTTATTCTGCCCATAAAATTAATAGCTTAGAACGAATGCTTTCATTTCAGACATTTAGGAACCTATTTGTTCCCTGTCTATTCGAATCAAATTACCTAGGTTAAAATTTGTATTAAGCCTTTATACGACTGTTTATATATGGTTAAACCTATTACAAATCCTATGGCTTCCTAATTAATTATTCACTGTCTAATACTGTCTATTTATGGTTTAAGGTAAATATCGCCATAAGTAGATAGCTTCCATCTCTAAGATATGGATTGGGACAGCTTCAAATGCCAATCGGACTTTCCGAAACAACAAACCTACTACTTTACTCAAGAGCGGAGGAAGGGAGGTTACTCGCCTCTAAACATCCCCGATGAGAGACAAAAAATCTTTCAACACCAAGGATGCTTCATGCTTCGATCAACAAGCATCATTCTTTAAATAATGGTGAGTAATTCTTCGTTTTCTTTGCTCAAGAGTCATTTAATTCGCCTAATTCGCAATCAATTAACTTTTTATTCTTTTCGATACAGTACGCCAATAGACGAATTCAGGGTCACTTTCCTATGAATCTCTGTCCATCACCATCTTAAAAGTTGCAAGCATGGGAAGTCGCATAACAGCTCCAAAGATGATGGCTAATTTTTATCATTACTTCCTATGCATATTTTTATTATTTATATAATTATTAATGATTGTACGGAATTACCTATTTTGTGCAGTGATTGTAATTAAAACTTATTTTTATAGCAACTTTGGCAGTATCCTAATTTAAATTCATATTGCGTTAAAAGTTAAATTTTAACAAAATATATATATATATATATATATATATATATATATATATATATATATATATATTATATATAATATGTAATAATATATATGTATATAATATATATATATATATATCTTCTCATATATATATATATATATATATAATATATGTATAATAATATATATATAATAATAATAATAATACGTAATAATATAATAATCTAAGAAGCACATATATAATAATATATATGTTATACATATATATAATAATAATAATATATATATAATATATATATATATATAATAAT
>JABUQX010138614.1:25000-28020 GCA_015478945.1 Trachelipus rathkii
ATATACTATATATATATATATATATATATATATATATATTACTTTTAAAGTAAACACTAATCATGGCCCTAAATTAGCAGTGGAGGTGATTTTACAGAGGGAATAAAGCTTCGAGTAAAGTAGAAAATCTTCGCATATAAACTTAAACATTTCTAATTTCAGATTAAATTAAAATTTAATTAAAGATTTAACCTTAACATCAAAACTAGAATTGTCCTGTATTATATAGGATACCTTCATTCCTTTTTATAAATATCTAATTTGAAAAGTAAAATACGTAATAGGTATATTTCATGAAAATTGTTCTTCCCCTATAGGCCTACTTCTTCTCTTGTATGATCATCTGACATTCTTCCCTCCTCCTCCTCCTCCTAAGTCAGACGAAATGTCTCCATCATTCAAACGAGCCGAAAAATACACACATTTTGCTTAAATGTTATTTTATGAAAAAAGAAAACTGCTCAAAATTTCTAGAAGTAAAAAAAAATATCGTTGATTCGATACTGAAAATAAAATATCGATATATCGATATATCGGTTGAAAAAATATCATCGATATTTTTTCGATACTATCGAAAAAAAAATATCAATATCGATATATATCGGTCCTCTTGCGGCATCCCTAGCTATAGTCTCACTTAGAAAACTAGGAGTGTCGACCAATAAAGCATTTTTTATTTTAAATTCATTTACTTATATTTTTTATCTATTATAATAATCTTATGATTTAAATACAAAGTTCTTTAAATAAAAATATTTGTTAAGTGGGGCCGATGTTAAGGCCATGCCACAATCATGTATAAATAAATAAGGAACCTGGTGCGTAAGGGGGTTCGTTCGAAGATGGTGAGCCGCACGAACCATTTCTTCAACTAGGGCGTCAAAGCTCTTACTTGGTCCCAGCCTAGGAGGAGCCAGGGAAATGCCAGTAAGGGGTTCTGACTGAAGATGAAATCCGCCTTTCTTTAAATTTGTATATATATTTAGGGGTGTATTCATAACTTATCTTTATATAAAGTTATTTAAATGGAGGAGTTAAAATTAATTTTTGTATCAGTTGATTTTGATTATATTTTGTCTTAATATTCTCATTTGTAAAAACAATTCAAAGTAGATATTAAAAATATTGACATTCTATATCAGAGCTAACCATTTTATCATTTATCTTAGTAACTCCCTATTCTATAGCCTATAATTTATTGACAAAAACAATGTCAACCTATCCCTGTCAAAAAACGAATTTTTATAATCATTTACTTTGAATAGTTAGTCTTGGATTTAAATTTTCATTACAAAAATAAACCAAAGACTATAATTCCACATAGCTACAACATACAATTTATTATATTATAAACAAAATAATTACAGCCAAGTTGGACATGCAATGCCAAATAACTAATACGAAAGGATTGTCTTAAACACTAACTATAAATTTCAAGTGATTCAGAAAATGGGTATTAAATAATAAATATAAAATACATTACATTCAAACATTGCCTTTGAAAGCTGAATCAATCATAACATATTGTAATACTGACATAGTTATTGAGGTGAATGTTTTTTCTTGCCCCAATTGTAAGTTTCTTAAAAGATATATAAAAGCAATTACCCCCACAAGTATCTTTTTAAATTGAAACCTAAATGTTACTTTATTACTATTAAAATAACAATTTATTATTATTCTTAATACTACTGCTATTCTATTATCAAGGAAATATTAATCAGAACTTGTGTTAATATTATAATAGTATATGGTAGCCAAAAAAAGAAAAAAAAATGACGAGTAAGGCATAAATAACAAGAAGTTTTTAGGGGAGGATTTCTTGACATGGTCTTGTCAATTATTTGCAATGATGTAATTTTAAGAAATGATTCATCGCTAATTTAAATGAAGTTAGTATAGAAGTGTAAAATGTTTGACATTTATTCTAAAGACTTTGGATTTGATTTTAATTCTTCATTGTTCCAATGACAATTTTCAAGAGATGTCCTTATTTTAACTATATATTTTCTTTTCTTTTCTTTTAGTTTGTTAATTGTTTGAAATATATTTCTCTTGAAAAACGGTAAATATTAAAATGAATATAAAATCTGAAATTGAAGTAAAGGTGGAAGAATTAGACTTGGAATATGACTCTAATCAACAAGGTTCTCAGGTGAGGTATATATATATATATATATATATATATATATATATATATATATATATATATATATATATATATATATATATATATATATATATATATATATAATTTGTAATATATATATATATAAGGACGTCGTGATAAACGTAAGCATTCTATCTTCGGCGAACTGTATGTGAATCTTATGGGCATATAGATGTCAGAGGAATAAATGTTGAGGAGAGAGGAGAGAGGTGATGGATGTATTTAGAAAGGGCAGATTTTGATTTGCTCGCTATGACTGAAACAAAGATGAAAGGAAAAGGTGAAATTGAGTGGTGTGGTGTGAAATGTGTGCGTGCTGGTGTGGAAGAGAATGAGAGAGGGAGAGAAGGAGTTGCAATTTTGATGAGTGACCTGTGGTACAAAGCTATGGTAGACTTTGTGTGTGTGAGCCCTAGAATTCTAATGGTTAAATTTAAGTTTGAAAAGGTCAAGGTATATTAGTTTGTGACATCTGAGGGAAATGTTGAAGAGTGCGATTTTGGGATAATTTGAATGATGTTCTGGATGGGGTAAGTAGGGCTTCAGATTGATAGTGTTGGGGACCTGAATGGTTGGATAGGTGATCAAAAAAGGGATGGTATAACAGGTGGTTTTGGGGTGGGGGGAGAAAATGAGAATGGTAGGAAGGTGATTGATTTCTGTGAAGGGTGGTACGGGAGAAAAGTAATACTTTCTTTAAACACAAGAGTATCCATAAGTATACTAGAGTTGGTGTAGGTAGAGATGGTATCAGAAGTGAAAAGTATGATTTTGTGTTGGTGAAGAAGGAGATATTGAAGTATGTGTATGTTAAATCAGTGAGGGGTTTAGGAATGGGATTATCAGATCA
>JABUQX010138615.1:0-22500 GCA_015478945.1 Trachelipus rathkii
CTACACGTACCCACCATCATACCACACACACAGGATTACCAACTCACGACGATCTACTGACCGGAAGACCTTAACTAGCAAAACAATCCGAAATACACCCTAAGAGGGCGAGACCACTCCCAATTCACAACTTTTCACAAATGGTATCTTATACATATACTCGCACACATAAATCCACACCCCGCGAACCACACACTCTCCTGCTCGTTCTTGAAACTCGCCACTTCATTACTCTTTCCTGCCTGGTCAATTCTTCTGCTCCCGCACACCGTCAACCCTCAACATTTCCCTTTTCTAGAACCTTCAGTCGGACCCTCACACTCCAATGCAGATTCTCTCACACTCTGTAACACCTCACCAGCATCTTACTTCACCTCCACACCCGCATTCTAACACTTACAACTCCCAGCGAGATTCTATCTACCACCTAACCACCTCTCCTCCCCCTCCCCTCCAGATTTCATCTTACACCCCCACCCAGATTTACCCTCTACACGTCACACAACAGACTTTCTCTCACTACACAACACAACACCACCCACACCCACACCATCCACACACACACACCTCACCCTCTCCTCTCTTTCTTCCCCCACACCGCCACCTCACATACCACACCACTCAGAACCACTTAGCTGGCCCATACGACCCCTTACTCACAACCCACCACAACCTCATATACTATCACCTAACTACCCCTTTCCGTTACCCTCCTATTATACGTCCTACCACTACTCCGATCAGTACCCTATACGTCCACCACTCCGTTCATATTATTACCTACCTTTACTATAGTCTATATACCACTACCCCGCTTATATATACCAACTTACCTATAACCTCTCTCACATACTACCCTCCCTATACCTACTACCTAATACCTACACCCTAAACTAACTACCCCCTATCAATACCCCTACCTACACTACTCACCTATACTCTCACCCACCTACCCTATACCCTACTTACCTACCCTCCATACTCAATCCACCTATATTATACCTATCACCGTAATACTATCCTACCCTACTATTCACTCTCATACTATACTCCCCCCGTACACCCTAAACCCTTCACTTCAACTTCTACGCTTACTCTTAACCCTCAACCATACGTGACTCTACCCAACTCACCCCTACCTCCCTACCTCCTACTACTATATCCTCAACCCTCCTCACCTACCTCTATCCTATACCTCACCTATCCTCTCACCTACTACTTATACTACCTATACCTTACCTATTTCCAGTGGCGAAATACCTTCGCCGCCCTCGTCGGGCGCCCCGCGGCGCGGCGGCGGCGCTCAGCGGAAACCCACTGCGTCACCTGCCGCGCGCACGCCGGCCCCGCGGCCGGGCACCCCGCGCCGCCGGCCACCGCACACCACCCCGCCTGCGGGTTGGGGCGTTCGTCCCCTTGCGTCCTCCTGCCGGGTGTCGCCGCTCCCTCGCTGAGCCCTCCCTGGTGGGTTACGCCTTACTGACTCTCGGCGGCAAACTACTCTCGACCCAATCACTAGCTCAAGCGAACCCATTTCCTTCTTTCCACCTTGCTTACCTCCACGGATCCTTACCCTCCGACTCCCTACCTCCGTTTCAGTCTTTAACATATACCTTTACTACAAAACTAACTCAATACATCCAATCCGACTTTTGTCTACCTCCTGCACACTCCTACCTTCATTGCACCCTGGATATTCCCAGGACCTTCACAAATTAGCCCCGTCTACCCCAAAGGCCCTTTATCTCACCACTTTAGGCTAAATTTGGCCCTCACGTAGCTTATTCGTCTCGACACTTTTCCACAGCAACACCAAGCCGTCAAGTTTTCGCAACCTACCCCTCCATTCTCTGATCAGCCTGCGCACCTTAGCGCCTTCCCTCCCTAATCCGCCCCCCGGGAATACCCGCAAAACAACGATCTTAACCTCCTACACTTCCACACATATCCTTACACGAGACGAGAACTCCAGCTCTGTTCGTCATCTCGCTACGGCAGTGCGGCGCATCGCTTCTGGTGTTTCTCTCGTGCCTCGCGATTGTCACTGTACATACGCTAATCCATACTCAATAATCACATCCCCCCACATCCCAAGACCAAACCCCTGACAATCTACCTTAAAAACAAACTCCTCTGAACCATCCCATCCTTCTGCTAGTTACACATCCGCATGCGAACTATCCATCAACAACCCTCGTACGTGATCCACTCTGACTTATCTTTTCAACCCAATCGTCGACACCCTCTCAGAAACGGATTTTAACCACGCAACACCTACCCTGTTCTCATGCCTTAGCAGCCAGAGAACTCTATTCTTTCGATCATTCTTCTTCTACTCACCCTTATCTGAGTTATCGGTCACACAGCACTGACTCGTACCCACACCACCGCCGCCTATCCTCAACCCTCTACGACCACACCCCCCCTACAACCGCTGTGCACTCACCCGCTCCGCCTTCGCTGTAACAGACGCCAGCCCCCGCGGCTGTACGCGCTCACCGCCTCACGCCTCTTCCCACCCTCCGACTTCCTCCGATCCTCTCTCATCCGCCCCTCTTCACAGGTACGCCTCACACCACCCCACTATCACCATAGCTTACTTCTCACTACCACACACTCCTCCTACCACTCTACCCACACTTTTACCTAGTCACTCACGCTCTCACTCTCTCTACCACCACCCTCTCGCACCTAGTCCTATCCCACACACTTCTCATCACACCCAACATACAGATACCACTTCAACCACGTCCCACTCTCAACCTCATCACCTCCCGAATTCCCCCCATCACTCCTGATATTCCAGTCCTCAACCCACCTCTGATTTAACATTCATCCACGACCCCCAGTTCCATTCACAGAAACCTCTTGACAAATAATCTTCTAGCTCTTATCATTTGAATCTGAGTACCATCCCACATACCACCACTCCCTGGCTACCGTGCATTTACCCACTCCACCTCTAACACACATCAAACATGTCTCTTACCAATAACATTAATATCCCCGCCTCTCCATACCGCCCTGTCGCCTCCCCTTAACGTCGAGCTGCCCCCCGCCGTGTCGTGCGACCCGTATTTTGTTGTGTGTGCTGGGTGGACGTGGAGTGTGTGTAGCTAGCTGCTCAACCGTAAATATCTCCCTGTGTCGTCGACTGTCACCACCGCCTACACACCTCTCGGGCCTCGCTCCGCCCCACCCCTACCCCCTCACACATCCCTCCTCGTCGCTACGCTGTACCACGCAACCCACCTCACTCTCGTGCAGCTGATCTCCCAGTCACCCCCCCCTCCTCCTTGTCGCTGACCGCCTCCGCCTCACCACGTCCTTCACCAACCCTCATGTTGCCTCCGACCCGTCCGTCACCACGACTAACCCACCCCATACTCTAACCTCTCCGCTCCGTGCACCGATCGCTCAACACCCGCTCACACCCCCACGAGCCCACACACCCCCACCAATCAAGATCTCATCAAGCTGCTAAACCGCTAACACCTCATGCTGTGTGCTGTCAGTCAGCTGTACACCAAATGTAAGTGTCTAATTGTGTAATGTAAGTGTCTATGGGTAACAAATCAATGTATCCACGTGCTTCATAACGTAGAATCGCTCGTGTCACATACAGTGTCATAAAGATGACAACTCGATGTGTATTACAAGCACTGTCATAGCTTATAAACCTGTGTGTCCATCAACGTGTACCAGTGTCATCTGTGGGTGTTGTATTCCGCTAGCTTCTCTACAATCGCTCATACTACACAATCCAGGCTCGAAGTACTCAACTCAACCACCTCAAGCTAAATTTCACAGTCCCACATACATCAACCCTAACCACACACTACCCCACCCCTAACTCCCAATCATAACCACGCTCAGATATACATCAAAAACATAATAATCCCAATACCACTAAACACTACATATACAAGCTATCCAACAACAACCATAACAGAACACCAAAAACTACACTCGTTATTCCAAACTAACTACTCCTGAAGCTACCAAGCTATACCAAACATCCACTGACGTTCAGCAGTAAAACATCCACTGAGTCTAACAGAGCAGTTAACAACCTCACCACATCCCGACGTTACACATGCCAGTCACCAAACATGAGCTTAACAGTGCAGTAACAAGCAGTCAACACCACAAAACACGCCATCAACTAATCCCACCCCCCTTGCGTGCTCTTCCACGGACTCACCCCACCTCTATTTGATTTCACTCGATTACCTTTGGGTTTTCATTACGCGCTTCTTCGTACACCGTTCGCTTCCCATCAACTATCTACTGCAGCTTAACCACTCCCAGCCTCAACTACTACACATGAGCTAACCCAAACAGTCAATACGCAGCAAAGTTAAAGGCAGTAAATGCATCGAAGTTACCAAGGCCGCCTAAACCCCGCCGAAAACAGTTAACATCGCAGCTAAAGCGCAACACGCTCAAAGCAGTAACCCATGCAACCTACACACACCCACAACAGCATAACCACTCAATCCTCCTCTTCCAGCCGTGTAGGTCCTACCACCTCTCACTTGCATCCCCTTACTGATCTTCACCCTGCTTTACCACGCGTCACCTGGCTCACCAACCGTTTATGTTTCTAATAACCACTACCTCCGTCTTTCCGTACCAATTGTACGTCACAACTATCCATTGTTTATCAATCCAGTCCGCTCCCTCTGGACTCCTCTCCTTCTCTCCTCCTCTCTACATCCGCCAATCTTCTTCTAAAAACCTCTCTATCAACACATTAACCCAAAAGTATCTCGCGGCCCGGCGGCTTCGCGGTCCCACTCAATTATACCCTTCACTCTCACTACCTACTACTACTTATCATCATTATTCATACCTACGTCTAACTACCTACTACTATCCATATACTACTCTCACCTACCTACTACTACCCTTACCTCTACTATCATCACTATTACCCCCCTATCTACCCCTCCCGCGCTCATACCAGTCGCGTCAGACCAAAACTCACTGACCTACTGCATCACCGGTGCAAGCCATCCCTACGCAACCATTGTAATCCTACCACCCAATCCAACTTCCTCATACTCCCGTCAACCTTAATCCCACACCCTCAGGGTCACGCACTCACCTCACCTACCGGGCCCGCTCCACCTTTTAGCACGCCTCACCGCGCGGCCCACGGACTACCCAGCAACTAAGGCTTCGAAAAACCAGCTGCGCCACCACTCCTCTCTCCCAGACTCGGCCTACTCATCGCTGGCACTCACTCTGCGCCCACTCATCGCCTGCGCCAACTCCACCTTGGCACTCCCATCCTGGCCACTCATACGGCATACCACCCTGGCACGCTCCACCTGGCCATCCACCTCCTACATACTCTCATCTATGCATACCTATCCTCATCCGAACACTAATAGAACAGCCCTAGATACTTCTTACGGTGACCTTTGGGAACCCCATCCACCACAAGCTGTAACCCGTCACATCCCGTACGGCACCCCCCATTCAAAGACTGAATTCATCCAACTCTACTACGCATCGCCCAATACGACGACTCGCACGCTTCTCAACCGTTGCCAGCCCTCCACACAAGTTCGAGCCCCCTCAACGTCCTGTACGGCGGACCACCGTGTCCGCCCGGCCGCGCTATCCTCAGCTACCTATCGGCTGCGTACGCTACCGGTCGGCAAGGCTGCGGTGGACGTCCCCTACGCTGTGTACGGTCGTCAGCGCCTGCCTCACCGCGCCTTACACTCGTGATCACGCGCTGGCGTCGGACGGCCCTAGGCCTCGTCGCTCGGTGCAGGCTGTCACGCTACGCGTGAACGGCCTCGGGCTGGCCACGGCTAACCTGCCCTCGTAGCCGTGTACGCGCTAGGTACACGCGCCCTGAGTCGCCGCAATCTAGGTGTCGTCACCGCTGCTACGCGCACGGTGCAACCGCACCTCGGGCTGGACTCGTTCCACGCTGCTGCCGGCGTGTACGCGTCTCACACGGTGACAGGCTAGTCGTACCCGCCGCTCGGGCTCGTCGAGCTGTGCGTCGCCTGTGTGTCGTGGCTGTGTCCGTGTGCTGCTGTGTGCTGCTACGTCGTCCTGTTTGTGTATGCGGGACATACCCTCATATCATCTACAGCCTCACCTCACATCTATACCTACCTTCTATTTACTACTCATTCACTCTCATACTATCACTACTTTACTATACTACTCCGTCTCTACTACTAATACTCATACTACTATCATCACTATCTATAATCATACTACCCTCCCTTATGTACCGCTCTATCTATACCACATATCATACTACTGCTATATACTACTAACTCTCACTACTACCTACTATATCATATCTCTATCACCCCTACTATCTATATCCTATCTACTTTATATACCTACATTACCTCCCAGTCTCTCATATTTTAGTTAATTATATATTATATACTTGTGGATGGGGCTGTAGAATGTTCTGGGAAGTAAAAGTCCGTGTTAGTTCTCGAGATGAAGACCTAAATACAAAATTACATTGATTCTCGATTCAATTAAATACGTAAATAATTAAAATAATTAAAAGTAATTAAAATAATTTACAATAAGTAAATAATTCAAATAATTCAAATAAAAATGATTAAACAATGATTAGCATGGTCCTTCTCTAAGTGCTTTTAGCGGTTCGATATTTAAAAGATCTTCGTTTCCGGGCGATTCTCAACTACCGTAGAGACTTATACAGAAAATCTTAAATAGGTAACTGGGAATTTAAAATACGTAAATAATAAAAGTAATTCAAATAAAAATAATTATAATATAATTAAAATTCAAATAAAAATGATTCAAATATAAAATTTACGATCATCTCAAGATAGGTCTATAAAGTGTACTACTTCGAAATGTGTGCCTGTAACGAAATGCCTCTCTCTCTTCTCTCCTCTCTCTCTATATATATATATATATATATAATATTTATATATTATATACTATATATATTATATTATATGTTAATATATATTTTATATAATATTTATATATATATAATCTAGAATAGAGGTATTATATATATATATCATAATATATATATATATATATATATATATATATATAATATATATATATATATATATATATCATATATATTATATATATTCTATTATATATATATATATTATATTATATATTATATATATATATATATATATATATATAATATATATATAATATATATATATATATTATATATATATAATTATATATTATATATATATATATATACTATATATAGTTATATTATTATTATATATAACTATATATATATATATATATAATATTATATATATATATATTATATATATTATTATTAAGTTAATTCTTATTGATTATTATTATTAATTATTATTATTATTATTTTTTATATTATTATTATATTATTATTATTATTAATTATTATTTTATTATTATTATTTTAGGCTTCCACGGTTTCGCTGAGAGTTACTTCAAAATCAAAATACGTATCCTCTCAAATCATAGCGTTGATGTGTGGACTAAAGGGCATAAAGTTGACCGCGTGGTAAGCGGTCGTATCCCTTCTGTGAATATATATTTTGAATTATAACCGGGAAAGAACTCGAACAGATGAAGACGTTAAGGCTTGAGGTAGTAAGGAACAGAAGAAAAGGGACGGTGAAAAATCGTGAGTCATGACCACGTGGGTGCGGGTGTGTGTGTGTGTGTGTGTGTGTGTGTGTGTGTGTGTGTGTGTGTGGTGTATGTGTGTGTGTGTGTAGATGGGTGGCGGGCCGGGACTGACGGGACACAAGGAGGGATGAGCCACAAGGCGCGCGGATGTGAACCAACGGTTCAGGTGGGATGGGAAACGCGGCGGCAGAAACGTACCGGGTCGCACCTGCAGGTGCTGCGGATTCGAACCAAAGGTTCACGCTGCGGCGGAAACGCGACGGTTAAACAAGTTAAGACATCAAAAAAGGGCTAAGCCCCTAAACAGAAACAAAAATTACCGTGGGCAAAAATTGACCCATGGCCGAAAAAATTAGGGGGGGGGTAAAATAGGGGGGGGGCAATACGTACGACGGAGGCTTCGCCTCCGTCTGGCGCAACCCTTCTTCGAAGGGTTGCAAAAATTAGGGTTGCAAAAAAATTAGGGTTGCCAAAAAAATTAGGGTTGCCAAAAAATTAGGGTTGCCAAAAAATACCGTGGGTCAAAAATGACCCATGGAAGATCAAAGGGGTGGTCGAAAAAAGGTCAATGCCAAAAAGGTCAAGGCCTAAAAAAAGGTCAAGGCCAAAAAAAAGGTCAAAAAGGTCAAGGTCACAAACTCCTGGATTCCTGCGGGGGCCCATGGTCAGTCTGAAAAATTAGGTATGTTTTAAATAACACTTATATTATATATAATATATATATATATATATATATATATATTATATATATATAATAGAATATATATATATTATATATTTATATATAGTATAATATTATTTATATAATATATATATATATATTATATATTATATATATATTATATATATATATATATATATATATATATATATATATACATATATATATTAATATATATATTTATATAATTATAATATATATATATATATATATATAATATTATATATAATATATATAATATATATATATATATTATATAATATATATATATATATATATATATTATAATATATATATATATACTATATATAATATATATATATTATATAGTATGTTATATTTATATATATATATATATATATTTATATATATATATAATATATATATATATATATATATATATATATATATAGTCTCTCTCTAAATTTGTTTTTAAAACTCAATAAGTTTTACAACGTTAGATAAATTAAATTCTGCAGAATAGAGTGTATTTCTATTTCTTATTATGGTAATAAACTTTGGAATTTGAAAATCTATTGTGTACGATATCACTGTAATTAAAATAATGTAGTGCATAGTATAAAGACTGCAGCAAGGCATATTAATTACATGGAAGTTGAGAAATTATCGAAATGTCTGTAAATCAATTGTTGCAGAGAGGCTCGTCAGAAACAACTTTTTATTTCCGAAGTAAGGTTATTTGTATGCAAAACAACACAAAAGAAAACTTTCCATAGACCCTAAGGAAAGACCCTAAGGTTCTAACTGTGTATAGAAGTTCGAAAAATTTAAAGAACTCTTTTTTAACATTTAGAAGTTTCTAAGAAAAATTAAGTTAGGGGGGGGGGGGGGGGGGGGGGGGGGGGGGGGGGGGGGGGGGGGGGGGGGGGGGGGGGGGGGGGGGGGGGGGGGGGGGGTGTTTATTTTAAAGCTTTGCTGGAAATACATTGTAACTCAAATTACGTGTATGTGATAATTGTTTCGTACTGGTCATATTGGAAGCTTAATATATATTTAAGATACGTGATTAAAAAACAATTTTTGCTAACTTTGTAAGTGTTATCGAATTTTGCTAACTGTGAAAGTGTTAACGTCATTTGTTGACGGGGTTTATTTGTGAAGATAAGTTATTGTTTGAGAAATCTTCGTTTGTGAATCTTTTGGGTGCGACACTGTAACTAAAATCAATGTAGTGTATAGTCTGGAGACTGCAACAAAACATATTAATTCCATGGAAGTTGGGAAATTATTGAAGTATCTTTGAATCAATTGTTGTAGAGAAGCTCGTCAGAAACATCTTTTTATTTCCGAAGTAGGGTTGCTTATGTGAAAAAAAAAAAAAAAAAAAAAAAAAAAAAGAAGCAAAACAAAGGAAAACTATCCATAGTTCCTAAGGAAAGACCCTAAGGTTCTAACTTTGTATAGAAGGTCGAAAATTTAAAGAACCTTTTTTTTTTTGTTTTTTTTTGTTTTTTTTTAACATTTAGTGGTTTCTAAGAATATTATCTCGTTTAATAAAGTTCTGCTGAAAATACATTATATAACTTAAAATACGTTTATGAAGAGTAGCACTATTGAAAAGGGTTTTTAAAGAATTTTAAATAAATAATAAGTAAATAAAGGTTTTTAATAGATTAAGTTTTAACGGGAATTGTAAAGGAAAAGGAGGGGGGGGGGGGGGGGGGGGGGAAGGGGGGAGGGGGGGAGGGGGAAGAGGGTGGGGGAATAGATATAAACTGATAGTGTTTTAACCTTTTATTGTTTTTATATTATTTTAACGTATCTTGTTATTGTTATTGTGGGTTGGTGAGCGGGGTGGTAGCCCTAGGTGTTGGGAAGCACCTAAGGTGGGGGGTCCCGTAAAGCGTACAGCCTGATTGAGTTATATTAGAAGTAGGGGAGATGGGAGGAGAGTGGTAATTAGGGTTGGGTGTTGAATGTGAGCGGGGTAAACGAGATTTGAGAGGGAGGGAGTGGGGTTTGATGTTGAGGAAAAGGTTGGATTGTGTTTAGGGATAACAGAAACTTAAGTGTGATTAGGAGAGGGAGTTTGGGATTTCCGGAAAATCAAGGGTATGGTATCGGGGGTGAGTCGACGAGAGTGAGGGCGAGGAGGGGTGGCGAATAGTTATGAGGAAAGCAGATGTGGGACGGTGAGAACTGTGTAACCAGGTGATTCTAGGAAAATGTGGGTTAAAGTGGAAATTCCGGGGGGGAAATGTGGGTTTTATATATTTGTGCATATGCACCAGTGAATTGGAGCGAGAGAGGAGGAGAGAGAAGCATTTTGGGGAGAATTTTTAGCGCTGCTCCTGGTTTGTAGTCCAAAATTTGTTCTATGGGAGATTTGAATGCAGGAGTGGGAGGGGAGGGGTGGGAAGAATAATAGGACCTTTTGGGGTAGGGAGAGAATGATAATGGGAAGTTTGATAGAGTAATGTGTCGAAGAAGTGCAGATGGGAGTTGGGAAACATGGTTCAAAACAAAAATGATAATCACTAAGTATACATGGAAGATGAGATACTGGGGGGGAAAGCGATAACTAGATTATGGTGTGTGTAATGGGAAAGATAGAGGTAATTTTTAGATGGTAATGTGTTTAGAGGGGCGGGCGAGGGGGATATCGGATCACAATTTGGTGGTTTGCCAGGATAAGGGTGGGAGGAAGAAGTGACGTTGAGGGAAAGGGGAGAAAAGAGGAGAAGAGAAGAGTGATAAAGGTGGAAAAATTGGAGGAGATAGTATGTAAGAGGGAGTTTAGGAGAAGTATGGAGGACAGGTGGAGGTGGAGAGACGTGAGAGAGACGGGAATTGGGGAGGTGGAGGGGATGGAAGAGATTGGTAGAGAGGCAGTATGTGAAAGGCTAGAAAGGTATCGTAGTTAAAAAGGGTGGGCTGCAAGCAGAAGGAAGGGGTGATGTGGAGTAGGAGGTGAAGGAGTGGTGAAAGGAAAAGAGGCTTATGTGAATGGCTTGGGCAGTAGGGGAGAAGATAGCTGGGAGGAATATAGAAGGGTTAGAGTGGAAGCAAACAGGGCGGTGGAGTCGAAGAGAAGAGCAAAAGAGGAATGGTGTTAGAACAGTGACGGAAAACTTTTTGAATCGGGAGTAAGATGTTCCTGGAAAGAGGTTCATAAGAAAAAGGAAGAGGAAGCGAGGGGTTGGGGGAGAGGATTAAAGGAGGAGATGGGGATTGGATAGGAGGAGAGGATAAGGGGAGGAAGAGGTGGGGGGAGTTTTTTAGTGGATTATTGAATGAGGGGGTGGGGAAGGGGAGGAAGATATGCAAGAGGTGAGGATGGGAAACTGAAGTGGGGAAGGGAGGGGGGGATGAATTAACATATGGAGGAATTATTAGGGCCGTGATAAAGGAAAAGGGAGTCCGCAGGTCTGGATGGTGTGAGAATGGAAATGTTGCAGAAGGGAGGTATAGGGGTGGAGGATTGGCTGTATAGGTTATATAACATATGTTGGAGGAGTGGTGTGGTACCAACGGATTGGGAGGATTGGATGTTTGTTCCCCTGTAATAGGGGTAAGGGAGTAGGATCGGAATGTGGAAATTATAGAGGTATATGTCTTTTAAGTGTGGTAGGAAAGTGTACGGAAGAATACTGATTGAGAGAGTAAGAGGTTTAACGGAGGGGAATGGGGGAAGAACAAGGAGGGTTTAGGGAGGGAAGAGGGTGTTTGGACCAAGTGTTCACACTAAAGATGCTGTTGTGGAGAAAGTATTGAGAGGAAGGGAAAGTGTATGGATGTTTTTTAGATTTAGAGAAAGCATAGATGATAGAGTGAATAGGGGTGAACTGTGGAGGTGTTGGAGGAAAATGGGGGTGGGAGGGTAACTTTACGGGAAAAGGGTGATTAGGGCTTTTTATAGGATAGTAGCATGTTGTGTGAGAGTGTTAGGAGGGGAGAGTGAGATGTTTCGGGTCGGTGTGTGGGTTGAGGCAGGGGTGTGTAATGTCGCGTGGCTATTCAAATTGTTTATGGAGAGTGTTTGCAGAGGAATGGTGGGAGGGGGGGGAGGGGGTGGAATTGGATGAAGTGGGAATGATAGAAGGGAGTGAAGCATGATACTTGTTTGCCGGATGGATACTGCCTAAGTGGCGAAGAACCGGAAGGGCTGAGGTATTTGTTGAGGGAGTTTGAGAGAATGTGTGGTGAACAAAAGGGCTTAAAACTAAATACAGGTAACAGTAAAGTGTTAGTGTTGAGGAGGACGGAACGTGAGGAGGGGAGGGGTAGAAGGTTAGAGTAGGGGGGGTAGTATTGGAACAGAAGTAAAGATTTTTAGATTTTTAGGGATGGAGTTGAGTAAAGGGGGGAGGAGATGAAGACGGAATAGAACATAGACATAGGTGGAAGGAATGAGGGCTTCTGAGTGGTTGAGAGAAATATGGAAAGGGGGGATCTTCACAGAAAGTTAAGATAAGTTGTTTGAAAAATATCTGTGTACAAGCGGTGTTGTTAATGGGTGTTGAAAGTGGGGTTGGAATGCTAGGTCCAGGAAAAGTTGGAAGTATTGATGAAGGGTTGAGAGCGGTTTGTGGGTTAGCAGAGAAGGGATAGGATTAGGAATAGGGTGGTGAGGCGAGAGTGTGATTGGAGGAACTGGTCTGGTGGGAAACGAGCGGAGAAGGGATGTTTAAGATGTATAGAGGCATTTAGTGAGAATGGAGGAGCAGAGAGTGGTTAGAAGAGTTTGGGAGGGGGAGGGGATAGTATAGGAAGGAGAGGAAGGGGAAGACCAAGAAGGAGGTGGATTGATGGAATAAAGGAGATGATGGAGGAGGGAGGGATGGGGGAGAAAGAGGGGAGGGTGTTGGCGAGGGATAGACGGGGTGGAGGAGGTGGGTGAAGGCGAGATGAGGGGAGGTGTGAAGAGGGAGGCCTTGTACGCACCACTAACCCGCTCAAGCGGCAAAAGTGTATGTACAATAATAATATATATAATAATATATATATATATATATATATATATATATATTATATATATATTTATAGATTTTATATTTTAGATATTTAGATTTTTTGTGTCTCTAAATATATAATATATATTATATATATTATATATATATTTTATATATATATATAATTAATTATATATATATATATTAATATATATAATTATATATACTATATTATATATTATTATATATAATAATATATTCGAAAACACAACCCTTACCTGTATGTATACATATCTATATATATATAATTATATACATATATTAATATATAATATCTATGATATATATGTATAATATATATATATACTATCTAGTTATATATATATATTATATGATATATATATGATATTATATATATATATATATATATATATAATCATAAATTTCTTATTGCAGAGTTTACGGCATTACAGGTTTAAGAGTTGTTGATGCCTCAATAATGCCAAAAATTTCGTCAGGGAATACAAATGCCCCAACGATAATGATTGGTGAAAAAGGGTCAGATTTGATCAACGAGATTTTTGGATTAATTTGGATTAACAAAATATACAAAGTCAGATGTAAATGTCTTCAATTAAAAAAAATTTTAACATATTTTACTTATTTTCCAACATTTATTAATAAATCTTTTCACGAAAAATTTGAAATTAAAGTTCTATATAATTAAAGTTTATAAAAAAATTTTTTTGTTCAAGAAGGTATATTAGTACTTAAATAATTATTAAAGTTATTATCACAAATTGAAATTCGATAGAAAAAAAAACCAAAAACACTTTTAAGACTAAATTTAAAACAATTTGTTTATTTATATCTGCGAAAAGAATTTTGCCAAGATCATTTAAACAATATAGTTAAAAAATGCAGTTACTTTTCTAATGCAAAATATTGATACATTAAAAAAAAAAATCTATAAACAAAATCATTTAACATAATAATAATAAATATATATATATATCATAATATATAATAATATAATAATAATTCAATATAATATATAAATAATAATAATAATAATATATAATTCATTATTATAATAATAATAGAAAAAAATACGTAATAAATAATAATAAAATAATAATAATAATTGATAATAATATAATTAATATAATAATAAAAATAATAATAATAATAATAATAATTAATTAATAATAATAATAATAATAATAATAAAAATAATAATAATAATAATAATAATAATAATAATAATAATAATAATAATAATAATAATAATAATAATAATAATAATAATAATAAATAATAAATAATGATAATAATATAATATAATAATATATAATATAATATAATAGTAATAATAATAATAATCGAATTGAATTGAAAATGCTATTAATTCAGAATACAATATGCATTATTAAAGTTTAACATTATTAAAAATTATTTAGTTGTAGTAAATACAAAACTTTATGGTATACAATTTCTGAAAAGGGTATATTGCAACACAATGTTGTGGTCTATGTGAGCCATAAAGATAATGTAAATAGGTTATTTAGTAACCTGGTTTTACAGGATTTGAGCATTAATGTAATCCCAAAACGCAATATTAATCAATTGAATACATAATCATTACAAATAATAAGATCAGGCGTAATATATAATATCATAATAATATTTATAAATATAAATATGAATCAATTGTTTACAAATAATGAAAAGTATATATTAACAAGAAATATATTATAATTGAATAATAATAATAATAATAACTAT
This sequence comes from Trachelipus rathkii, assembly GCA_015478945.1. Classification (NCBI taxonomy): domain Eukaryota; kingdom Metazoa; phylum Arthropoda; class Malacostraca; order Isopoda; family Trachelipodidae; genus Trachelipus; species Trachelipus rathkii. Next base: position 15,094 of record JABUQX010138615.1, read on the forward strand.
ATATATAATATATATATATATAATAATATTAATCAATCATATATAAATATAATATAATAAATATAATAAATAATAAATAATAATAATAATATAATAATATTAATAATATAATATATAATAATAATAATAATAATATAATAAAAAATAATAATATATAATAAAATAATAATAATATAATAATATATAATTAATAATAATTTATATAATAAAATCAAATATAATAATAATAATATAATAATAATAATAATGAATATAATAATAATATAATATAAATAATCATAGTATTGATCTAAATTTACTAAAATGCTAACTGTTAGTTATTCTTTATTATATTTATTTAGATATACGTTTTTAATTTTTTAGTAAAGATTTGTAGAGTTTCCGGTTTTGATATCTTGTGGCATCTGGTTTGTAAGTTTAACTGCTTGTAGCTGAACGCTTTGAAGTGCCTTTTTTTCGTCCTACAGAAGGGAGGCGTTTATGTTAAGATATTCTTTTCTTAGGTTACGTTTGATTTTGCTACGCGCCTTGCTTGGTTTGAATGAAAATTTCCTAGCAAGCAGTCACATGCATTGTTATGGATATTTTATGTATCTCTTTCAGGAGTTATATATATTTAGCAAGTCATTAAACTGCAATATCTTTAGGTTTTGAATAATGGTTGTGTATGGCCGTAAAAGGCATCTTAATTGTCTTGCTAATGAGGAGAATAAACCGCTTTTGGGTTTACAATTACAGGGTGGCATTACTGAGTTACTTGTGGTACCGTACATAGGAAGACAGTAAAGTAACGTTTTGCGAAGGGGGGGATACTATGTAATAGTTAAATTTTCCTAAGAAATGTAAAGAGGTACAAATTTCTTAATTTTATTAAAAAACTACATGTTATCTAGCCGTCTGCTAACTTTGTTCGTTTAATATGTTCTTTAAATGTCAAGTTTTATATCGTGCTGTTAATCAAGTATTTTATCATTTGGCACCTATTCAGTTCTAAACAATTGTTGATTTTAATATTTAAATCATTAATTGGTTTGTTGCTAAAATTATGTATGTCATGTTTTATTTAATTTAAAGATACGCTTATTAGCCATCTATCCTTTCATTATTTTTGTTAATGTGTCTGTTGTTTTACGGGATAGAGACTCGCATCTTTTTTCCTTTTTAAAAATAGTCAGTATTGTCAGCAAAAGAGACTGAAAGCGTCATGAGAGTTGATCAGATCATTTGTATAGAGTAAATAAAAACGGTCCAAGAATTGAGCCCTGCGATTACGCCGGTTGATGTTTGAAGTGTGGCTGAATTAGTTTCATTTAGTTTTACGTATTGAGATCTCTCCTTTAAGTAGCTTTAATAATAATAGTAGCTTTAATAATAATAAGTAGCATGAATCACATGAATATATCTATAATAATCAATAATAAAAATAATAATAATAATAATAATAATATATAATAATAATATATATTAATAATAATAATAATAATAATAATAATAATAATAATAAATAAATATATAAAATATATTAAATAATAATCATATATAATAATATATAATATTATAATAATATATATAATATAATAATAATAATAGGATAATTCATAATATAATAATAATAATAATAATAATAATAATAATAATAATAATAATAATAATAATAATAATAATAATAATAATAATAATAATAATAATAATAATAATAATAATAATAATTAATAATAATAATATCAATAGTTTAAATAATATAATAATAAATAATATAATAATAATAATAATAATAATAATAATAATAATAATAATAGGTATAATAACATCGAAAGTAATAAAAATAGAGAAAATAGAGCGGTGGTGACAAATGTAAAAACAAATAAAAAAAAAAGTAATAAAAATAGAGAAAATTTATAGGACAACAAAGTTGAAGATATCGTTGAGATTTATTTGAGTACTGATTTTCATTTAAGTATATTAATAATATAGGTTAAAATTTTTAAAATATTTATTATTTGAAAACAGAGATTCATAAATGAGAAAAAATCTACGGATGTTTTAACATGTTAAATCTTCATTATCTGGTTCTACTTAGCATAAAAAGATAAATAAGGTGTGGACTTATAAGTTTTATGGTATGAGAATTCCGAATTTGCTATTATTTTTTGGTTAAATATATTAGGAACGAAGATAGTTAAAATATCTCAGAAAATATTGAAGATAGTATATTCTCTATGAAAACAAAATGAAAGATGAAGTACATTTATTTTAAAAATTGTAAAGCATATAATAATGTAATGAAAAACAATTATTTATTTTTTCTATAATAAATGAAGTGGATTGAAATCGAAAATCCATTTATAATAAAAAAAAATCTACAATAAAATGACAAGATCTGTGAATGAGCAAAACCAAAAATCCATTCATAGTAAAAAGTTCTATAACAAAAAAAATACTTGTGGGATTTGTAATACAACTGTTACAAATTTTAAGATTCATGAAAAAAGTAATAAATACGTAAAAAATATAAATCTGTTTATACTTGATACAAATTATTTGGGTATTAAAAAATAATTAATTTCAATTTGCAGTAAAAGTATTCTAAATCTTCAAATTCATGAGAAAACGTAATTCATCAAGAGAAATTTTAAATAAATACTCGCTCGATTGACAAAATTCGTCGAAACGAAATTTAGTGGATAATTTTAAAGCATATTGTTATTAAAATATAAGTACATTAATAAACAATGTGATAAGTACAATCGAAAATAAAATTCAGGATCAAAATTGGAAAAATTTGAAACTAAGTCTTTCTATTTTCGTTGAATTTTATAAAAATTTACCTAATGGAAGAACATCAATAATTTAGTTCAACAGTTAATCCATGACAAGTATAACTGATTTGACTCAAGTAAGAGATATTGTATCTGCCAAATGATTAATAAAATTGAAGAAAAAATTGTGTAAATTTGCAAAAGAAGGATCAGGATGGAGAATCAATAAATTGCTAGAATTTGAATAAAAATGTCTAAATACGAACCATTAAATGTTTCATTTATAGAAACTCCAGTATAATATAAGAATTCGAAGTTATGGTTAATTAATATTCGAAGTAAAAATTTCAATGATCTGATTGTTTTGAAAAAGGTCATAATTATAAACATTCTAATAGAGTATAGCTGGGAATCAGAAAACTATAATTGGAAAGGCATAGAATTCCCAGTTCAACTAAAATAAATTAATAGATTTAAAAACAAAAATAATGTGTTAGTTAACGAATATAGGTTGGATAGGAATAAAATGTTTTATATCCAATGAGAATTACTAAAATTATGAAAAATAAACGTTGATTTCCTTTTAATATCAAATGATAAAAATAACCATTATCTACTAAGAAAATATAGCTTTTATAATAGTGCATGAACATTGAAACCTATTTCATGTCGATTCTGTTTACATTGTTTTTATAAGAAAGAATTATTAGAAAATCATATACCAAACTGCAGTATTCATAAACAAGTAACAATCGAACTAGTTGAAGGTCCAGTAGAATTTAGAAATTACCACAATTAAATTAAACATCCATTTGTAATATATGCAGATTTTGAAACCCTTTACAAAAAATACAAAGTGTTCTAACCAGATCCGAGATGAAGTTAATAAACATTCAAAATAAGGAATATATGATGTAAAAGAAGTATCTAAGACCATTGTAGAATATTTTCAGAAATGAAAAGAATTTACGATCTATTAAAAATGAACAAACCATTGAAACTAACTGATGATGAAAATGACAATTACAAAGCCGCTGATAAATGTTATGTATGTGAAAAATAGTTTACAAAAAAAGATTATAAAGTTAGATTTTGGTTTAGTTGATGATCAATTAAATGCAACAGCTCAAACAGATGAAACATATATTAATTTCAGTCAATCTATAAAAGTAGATGAATATGAAAAAGATGATAAAGTAAAACCAGTTAATATGGAGTAAAGGTTTATTAACAGTTTTAGATTTATGTCTTCATCTCTTGCTAAATTAACATCGATTTTAATAGATGAAAATCTAAAGAATTTATAGATATTATGAAGATTAAGATCAATTCAAATTATTAAGAAAGAAGGGTATTTATCCCTATAGCTGGATGGATGATATAACAAAATTTATTTATGAAGATTAACTAGTAAAAATAAATTTTAAAACATTTCAAATAATGAAGATATATCAAATGAAGAATATAAACATGCACAAAGCATGTGGACAAAATTTAAATGTAAAACATTTAAAGATTATATCATGTTGGATTTAAAATCAGATACATTATTATTGTCTGATGTGTTTGAGAATTTTAAAACAACTTGTTTAGACACGTATAAATGAGATCTTGTTTATTAATTTACTTCTCCCGAACTATCTTTGGATGCATTATTTAAGGAAATCAAAATAAAATTAGATTTATTAAAAGACCCTGATAGGTTGTTACCGATTGAGAAAGGAATTATAGATGGAATTAACCCTATCACACACAGATATGCTGAAGCAAATAATCCATATATTCGAGAAAGTTATGATAAAACTAAACCGAATACTAATTTCACCTATTTAGATGCTAATAATTTACATGGTTTTGCAATGTCTCAGTAGTTACCTAGCGGAAATTTTAAATGAAAAAATAACGTGGACGATATAGATGATTTTTTAGATATCAGTGACAAATTTAGAAAAGGATATATATTATAAATAGATTTAGAATATTCGTAACAATTACGTGATTTTCATAATGATTACCCATTAGCAGCGAAAAATATTGGGTTAGATAAAGTTTCAAAAATAGTTCCAAATTTAAATAAAGAAAAAGATATAATGCATTATAGATATTTAAAACAATGTTTAAATTTAGGATTAAAGTGACGAAAGTGCATAGAACGTTAGAATTTACTAAGAGCGATTGGATGAAATCTTATATTGAACTAATTACGAATAAAAAAAAGAAGCCAAAAATGAATTTGAGAGTGATTTCTATAAATTAATGAACATCTCGTTGTTTGGAAAAACGAAGAAAAATAGAAATAGAGTGGATGTACAGTTAGTTTAAAATGAAGAACAAGCTCAGAAGTTAGTCAATAAACCAAACTTTGACTCAGGTAAAATATTCTCAGAAAATTTAATAGATTGCCATATGAAATAGACAAAACTAAGATTTGAAAAACCTATTTACGTAGGCGTGTCTATATTGGAGCTAAGTGAAACTTTAATGTACCATTTTCACTATAATTATATAAAAAAATAAATTTAATGAAAATGCAAAATTACTGTTTACAGATATAGATTCATTATGTTATTATATACAAACGAATAATGTGTATAAGAATATGGAAAGAATATACAGCTGGTTGATACATCCGATTACCCTAAAGAACATAAACTTTACTCAGAAAAAATAAATAAAATATTAGTTAAATAAAAGATGAAACGAGTGGAAATACGATTAAGAAATTTGTTGGACTAAGAGCAAAATTATACGCATTTAAAACAATTGAAAATGCTGAAATTAAGAAAGCCAAAGGAGTTAAAAAGCAATTTATATAACAAACGTTAAATGTTGAAGATTTCAAAAGAGCGTTGCTTGAAAGTGAAATTATATATAGGAAATTGAATACAATGCAAAGTAATAAACATAAAGTATATACCAAGCAGATGAATAAAATAGCAATAAGTGGAAACGATTATAAACGATATATATATATATATATTAGAAGATAATATAAACATATTAACACTTACACATTATAAAATTCAAAGAAGGAAAGCGCTATTATAAAAATCATTCAAAAAATATTTCTAGTAGCACTCATGAAGTAGATTTAGCTAGATATCAGATAAAAAAATACAAAAAATATAAAATTAATTTTAGTTAGATGTAAGTTAGAGTTGAGATAATAAATTTATAAAATTATTAAGATTTAATTAGAATAACCTTAGGAGGATTGAATTTACTCCTCCTAAGTGTTTTAATTATAATATTTTTAAATTTGTAAATATTGTTATTGCTATAAAAACATGTTGTTGTAGAAGTTAAATTAATGTATAACGAAGTTGAAGTGGAATGGGTTTTTTTTCACCCCCTTTGAAAATTATTTTTTGGCTATCATAAATAAACCAATAAAAGGAAAATTACAGAAATGGGTTTCTGTGACAAGCCATAGAAACCAATTTTGTACATCAACGTTTCTTACCATCTGTCCTGGATTAGTTTTACAAACAGTCCCAAGTCCAGAGATTGTTTTATAAATTATTTTTTTTAAACTATTTATTATAGAGATAAAAATAAATTTTTTCACCTTTGCATTATAAAATCATTTTTATCTTTAAGATAAATAAAATGGAAAAGATTTCAGCATACTGAAATGAAATGAAACAAGAAATAGTCAAAAACATCATTTCTTATTAGCTTCGCTTAGTTGTTGAGCTGTCATTATCAGAAAATCTGGATGTGGAAAAGCAAGTTTGCTAATTAAAGTGCTAATTATGGATAAGTGGTTAGATTATAAAAATTTATTTGTGCTTGGGAAGTCTTTACATCAACCTGAATATAAACTTTTAAAATCAGGATTTTATAAAGGATATGATAAAAATTAAGCTCTTGAATTATTGGTGAAAGGATGAGGGAATATCGAATCATTTGTTATGGAATTAGCAGGGAAGCGTAAACCAAAATATAACATTAAGTATTATGAATGTTCAAATTTAATTCCAGATCCAAAAAACATCAAAACAAACATAAAATCTCTTTATATTGGATGATAAAATGGCTGACTCAAATTAAAGTAAAGCTAAAGATTTTTATAAGAGATAAAAACATGATAGCAAGTTTAATTTATATAACTCAAAATTATTGTGAGCTTCCTCGTCGAACCATAAGTTCTAATGCTAATATATTTATACTATTTTTATTGCCAAATAGAGATATAACACATATATTTATATGCAATGATTTCATTTCAGAAGGTATGAAGTGGAAGAATTTCAGAAAATCTGTAACAATGTTTGGAAAGACCCATTCAGTTATATTATAATAAATTTTGATTTATTACCAGAAGAAGGAAGATATCAAGGTAATTTCGATCAAGTTTAAAGGAGTTTTTAAAAACTAAAACAGGTTCAGTATTATTAAATTCGATACTAAAAAAAATTACTCTACTGAAAATGCATTTAAATTTACCTAATAATGTTACATCAAAATGTATTGAAAATGGATCGTTTAATAATACGGGGAAAATGTGCATATTACGGTCCTTGTACGAAAGTACAGAAAAGACTGAAAGATATCAAGGCGTTAATAGTTTAGATAAGGTCCCTAAGCAACAAGATGCAAATTATTTGAAACATAAATCTACGAAAGAAAGAAATGCTGCAGATGA
>JABUQX010138615.1:27500-33560 GCA_015478945.1 Trachelipus rathkii
AAAACTGCCCTGAGATGTTTTTCATGTTGTTCTGGAGTTAATAAAAAAATCACCAAGTCATCAAGGTAGACGTAAATAAATGGCAGATTTCTAAAAAATAGTCATTTGCTATATCAGTATTTTTACTCTCTCCCAAGGGATACTGCTGCAAACTTGGGACCTTCTATGCGTTCTTATATAGATCATATTCCGGTGCACCGTGACTCTTTGTTTTTGGCTCCAACGAATCGACAGGAGGTGGCAGATGTTATTGGGGTCCCTGAAGGATTCGAATAATCTTAATGATATCCCTGTTAAATTTTTGAAGATGGCTGAGTGGTGGTTTTCGGGTCTTCTAAGCGATCTGTTCAATTGTTGTCTCGTACATGGAGTCTTTCCTGATTCTCTGAAGCGTGCAAGAGTTGTTCCGGTATTTAAATCTGGAAGTAGGTTTTGTCTGAGTAACTTTAGACCCATATCAATACTCTCTGCTATTTCTAAAATATTTGAAAGGCTTTTGTTTGTTAGACTGAGTAACTACTTTTCTGGTAACAATTTGATATCTAATAATCAATTTGGTTTTTCTAAGGGCCGTGATACTGTACAGGCCATTATTAAAGTAAGCATGAAGGCACTTGAGCCTTTTCAGGAAAGTGCTATGTTGCTGGTGTTTTCTGTGATTTAAGTAAGGCCTTTGACACAGTTAATCATGATATATTGCTTCATAAACTTCATAGATATGGTGTTAGGGGTCTTGCTCATGACTTTTTAAGATCTTACCTGACCAACAGGACCCAATTTGTTCAGATCAATGGTGAGAGTTCCCCTGATGTTCAGGTTGATGTTGGTGTGCCTCAGGGAAGCTGTCTGGGGCCTCTTCTCTTTAATATTTATATTAATGATCTGAATCTGCTTCTTAGTGACATTTGTCTTGTGATGTACGCAGATGATATTGTACTTCTTAAAAGACTTGATAATAAGCCCCTTTTGGCTCTCTTCATGGAGCGGAAATTGGAATTGTTTCTTGATTGGTGTAAGTTTAACAGGCTCTCTCTTAATGCTGCAAAAACAAAGTCTATGCTTTTTACACCTTTGCCAGATAGAACATTAGATCTGAAGGTGAATAGAAAGTGTATTGAAAAGGTTCGCTTTTTTAAATATCTTGGATTGTGATTGATGAGAGTCTTAAATTTCTTGACAATGTCAACCATGACAAATATCAAATTCCTCACGACTTCTTGAAGTCATTTTTCGCATAGGTAAGTTTTTGTCACTGAAAACTGCTAAAACTGTGTATTATAGTATTGTTTATTCTAGCTTATTCTATGCTGTTGCGTCTTGGGGGGGATACTTGGTTTCTTCATTGCGAAGAGACCGATTACAGGTTATTCAGAATAAGATAATTAGAGGTCTTTTTGCTCAGTATGTTGATGTTGCTCACACTTCTGATATTTATAAGAATGTTGGTATACTTAAAGTAAGTGACGTTTATAAACTAAGACTCGTTGAAAGTGTATGTAAAATAATAAATTACCATTATTTTCATGAAATACTCCCGTTGCTTCAGGTGCATGGTGCCAGCTATGAATTGCGTTCTACTACTAATTTTGTACTGCCATTTCCTAGAGTTGACAATGTTAAACTAAATTTTTTATATTCCTGTATTTGTGTTTGGAATTCTCTACCTGATGAAATAAAGTTGTCTCCTTCTCTATTCACTTGTAAGAAGAAATTTATAGAGCTTACTTTGCAAGAGTATTAATTTAAGGCTGCTTGAGTGTGATTTTTTGCCCGAAGGGTCTATCTGATCTTCAATGGGCTTTCTCAGAGATTTACTAAATTATTTTTAATTTTTTAATTTTTCTACTATTGTCTACAAAGTTATATATTTTATGTATGATTGGTCATATTTTTGTAATTTTTTAAATAAATCTCTCTCTCTCTCTCTCTCTCTCTCTCTCTCTCTCTATATATATATATATATATATATATATATATATATATATATATATATATATATATATATATATATATATATTATTTAATGTTATATTTATATATATATATATATATATATATATATATATATATATATATATATATATATATATATATATATATATATATATATATATATATATATATATATATATAATATATATATATATATATATATATAAATATATATATATATATATACTATATATATATATATATATATATATATATATATATATATATATATATATATATATATATATATATATATATATATATATATATATATATATATTATATACCAGTAACAAACGGTGGAGCGACGGGTCTGTAACGACAGCGGGTTCGGATCCTGGTTCGGGTTACAAGGTAAAAATACCTAGAAAAGTTCCCTCCTTGAATAGGGCGGGCTATGCCCGTGAGGTGTGAACTTTAATAAAAATATATATATATATATATATATATACTACTATATATATATATATATATATATATATATATATATATATATATATATATATATATATATATATATATATATATATATATATATATATATATATATATATTTATATATACATTTTTATTGTTTATAATCTCTCCCCAGGTAGGTTTCGCCCTATCAGTTGGACGAATCTTCTTCCCTATTCCTCAGAAACTCTTGATCCAAGAGCATAAGAAACTATTTCTCTAACAATAGTTTCGACGCCAGTTTTGAGTTAATCACATTCTCAGGTAGGGTTTCTCCCTTTCAGTATTTCAGTAGAACTAACAACTTCTTTGATTAGGGCTCAAAACTCGTTCTCTCAAAACTCTTCAGAGGATCGTGTTTCTAGGCACTTAAGATTTTAACGTTTCTCTAAGAGTAATACAAGCAAAAGAAAAAGACCGGGTTGCTAGTCTGTCGTCCTATAAAAAGATGCAATGAAAATATTCATTTTCTGACAGCGAAGAAACATCCAATATATAACATATATATATATATATATATATATATATATATATATATATATATATATATATATATATATATATATATATATATATATATATATATCACGCGTAGTATGGGTATCTATGATATTGACGAGATAGCCATTTTTTACTAAATTTCTCAAAATACATATGTTCAGACCCCAATTTTATTTCCTTGTTTGTTAACAATAGTGTTTAATCACATACCTTGAATTATTATGATTCATTGTTTTCATAAATGCGATAAGATGTATTCACAGCATACACTATAGTCAATACCATTATGGGTTATTCTAAACAATGTTGTTTCTTCTATTAATAACTAGAAAGAAATATCTGAAAGTCATATTTTACGAAAAATATTGTTTTCACTATTTATTATTGTAAAGAATTTCTACATTTTGTGATTAAGTGATTTAATGTTTTCGGATACGAAAATGGAACATAATTCGTAGCCTTTTATCTAAAAGGATACTTGAAATTTGCAACTATCGTGTTCAAAAATGATTTTGCCTACAAATTATTGCGATATTCAAATGAAATTTTTTTTTTGAAAACTATATTTATTTTATTACAGATGGACAATTATAAATATTTGTGTAACTGTTCTGAAGAGATGAACTTACGAATTCAAAATTAACTATATGAACGATCTATAGATGTAGTTTAGCGATAAAAATATCCTAAAATTGAAAAGGAATGTAAGAAAACTATTATTATTATTATTATTATTATTATTATTATTATTATTATTATTATTATTATTATTATTATTATTAATTTTATACCGTATTATTATTATTATTATTATTATTATTATTATTATTATTATTATTATTATTATTATTATTATTATTATTATTATTATTATTATTATTATTATTATTATTACTATTATTTTTATTATTATTATTATTATTATTATTATTATTATTATTATTATTATTATTATTATTATTATTATTATTATTATTATTATTATTATTATTATTATTAAAAACTCAATATCAGCATTTATTTTAACATATGATTTTGTTGCTTTTTCAAGCCTCCTAAATTATTTCTACAGAAGAAATTTGCTTTAGTATTATTCTGGAATAAAATAAAATTATTGATTTAATAACAGTACCAAGCTTTCGTCACGTACACTTCCAGTTTTCAAAAGGAATAGTTTAATTTAATATTTTAATAATTTGATAATATAAATATTATTTAAACTAATAACAAAAATAAATAAACAAATTAATAATTTTAAAAGTTAGAAAAGTTAACCTACGTTGACTTTTTGTTATTTAAATATGTTCAAAAAATTAGACATTTCATTATATTTGATGTTCATTACTGGTTTATGTTTCCTTAAGAGCAATGATTCCCCGAGGCGCAATTCATAAAAATCTTTCTTTCTTGCTATGATGGAGAAGCCCTCTTTTATGCTGTTATCGGGATTTTTGTGGTGTTCTTCCTTAATATGTTGAAATATTTTACTCGGCTTATACTTATGCTGCGACATTCTCATGTTGAGGGTATTCGTTGTGTATCCAATATAAGCGGCGTTACATTCACTCAGAACATTGAAATTGGTACACGACATTATACTTTCTCCCTTCAAAAGCGCTAAGTGTAGAGAAGCACGACCTCAGTTTCAATGGCTTATAGTAAGATCTTAATTTAAGCTTCTTCCCGTCTTTTGCTTTAATATGTTCTTTCAAAATTAATTTTAATCTGTTTTCTTCCTCATTTTTTCTGACTAATATTATCAGTTTTATAATATACTAAGAGCTTATCTTTTTCATTTTCATTGATATTATAGGCAAATAAATTATTTAAAGTGTGCTTTATAGTTTTCTCAATAATATACTGGGGGAAGTTATTGTTTATCAGATTCTTTGTTATTCTTTTAATTTCTAAATCAAAAAGGGTCCAATCAGACGATATCTTAAACGCTCTGTGAACCAAAGTGCTTTATGGTAGCAATTTTTGCTAGTTTAGAGTGAAGGAGTCAAAATTCAAGTATGTTCCCATATCTATAGATTTAACGTAGACTCTTCTATCAATTTTTCCATCCTCTTTAATTTTAATGTTAATGTCTAAGAAATTATAGTTATTTTTTGCCCTTTCAAATGTAAATTTCAAACCACTGAGATCTTCTATTTTGGATTTGAACTCTTGAACATGTTCTGGGTCGTTAAATATTACAAAGGTGTCGTCTACGTATCGAATGTAAAAATTAGGATTGAATGGGGCGTTTTCATTAAAAATTTTGGTTTCTACTGATGACATGACTTTTGCAGATTTCTACATGTCATCAGTAGAAACCAAATTTTTTAATGAAAACGCCCCATTCAATCCTAATTTTTACATCAATACGTAGACGACACCTTTGTAATATTTAACGACCCAGAACATGTTCAAGAGTTCAAATTCAAAATAGAAGATCTCAGTGGTTTGAAATTTACATAGGGCAAAAAAATAACTATTAATTTCTTAGACATTAACATTAAAATTAAAGGATGGAAGAATTGATGGTGTGCGTTTAGAGATAAAGGGGCTATAACGAAGCATAAAATTGCTACCATTTGGTTAAACCGTCTGATGGGCTTCTTTAAATACTTTAATCAGAAAACTATAACCGCCTTCTCAATAATAGGCTCTTAGTCAGAAGAAAGGAAAATAGTAAAAATGACCCTGAAGAATATTAAAGCGCAAGACGGGAAGAAAAGATCTTATAACCGGTGAAAATCGTGGCAGCGAAGAATGGCTGTCTGCCCTGTCAGCATATTAGAAGACACCACAAATCGATAAAGGGGGCTTCCATCATAACAGAAAGAAGATTTTATGTGTTGCCCATGAAAAATAAACGTATAATGAAATGATCTATTGAAACATGTTTAATATTTAAAGTCGCGTAGGTAACTCTAGCTTTGCGTATTAATTTTGTTTATTCGGCCACGATGATAATTTAAATAATGATATAAATAATAAAATATTCATGAAGATGTCCGAGTTATTTGTTTGTATTCAATACTAAAGCATTAGGAAGACTATAATTGATATTATTATTATTATTATTGTGTGTGTGTGTGTGTGTGTGTATGTGTGTGTGTGTGT
>JABUQX010138616.1:5000-18961 GCA_015478945.1 Trachelipus rathkii
TATATATATATATATATATATATATATATATATATATATATATATATATATATATATATATATACCTCACGGAAAAAGTTAAACCAGTCTACAACTGTTTTTGGACTAAAATCAACGTACATTGATACCTTTGCTACTGTTACATCTTGTACAAAATAAAACAATGCTAAAAACCTAGGAAACTCCAATCGTTTGGCATATATCATTTCTTAAACTTACGCTGACAACTCCACTTAACACAACCGACGAATATAAAGTTGAACCAATATTTTCGATCCGATGTTTGAAAGAAGTTAATAATGATAATCTGGTACTCTATATAAAGAACATAATGTTTCAAGATACTGTAATTATCGAAAGTGACTGATAACGCAGCACTGCTGCTTCTTCAAAGAATTTGATAACGATGAATGGAACTATTTTTTTCCGAGTAACGATAATGGAATATTTTTGGAGTAACGATGCCCACCTCTGGTATATATATATATATATATATATATATATTATTATTATATATTATATATATAGCATATATATATATATGGTATATATATATATTATATATGGCTTAATTTGCTGGCCGCAGCAAAGCTTATTCACTGATATTTTATGAGAAGATACATTGATACATAATGATGTTGTAAATCGACATTGTGACAGATATTGGTAAAAACACAAAGTTTGTATTTTTATAACATCTATTACAAATCAAATCGATTTTACAACCAATCGATTTAATAATATTACAATATCAATGTATCGTTAATTCCCCTAAAATATCATGGATATTTTTATTTTCAAGGCCGAAAAGTAAAAATTAGGCCATATATTATAGATATACATTATATATATATATATATATATAGTTATATATATATACATATATATAGCATATATATATATCTCTCGAAAAGTATAAATTAGCCATATATATATATACATACGCAGAGGTGGGCATCGTTACTCAAAAGTAGTTCCGTTATCGCTACTCCGTTACTCGGAAAGTAGTTTCGTTATCGTTATTCCGTTTATTTGAAAGGAAAAGTAACGAAGTGCCTTGTTACTTTTAGCTTTTGACTATGATATTAATTACGGTATCTTAGCAATTTATTGGTTTGTGTATATTAAATTTTCAAGATTATCATTATTATTAAAATACCCTCATGTAAGACCATAGCGCACTCAAGATTTAGTACCTTTGCATCCACCACCAACGATTTAATTGCACCAGCTACTTTCCTACCATTCACAACTTTCTTACTACACACTCCATCATCCGTTCTTTTCATCCAGCATATATACTAAATATTATACCCAGACATTCTTGTTCCAGCTGCTCTCCATCTAACATAACTTCACACCTAGAACTTGTTCTCACTCACAATCATAACCTTACTCTTATTTACGTTTACCTTCTCATTTTATACACCCTGCCAAATCTCTACCCAATCCTCAAACTCTCTCAAGATCTGCCACACAAACCAAACATCCTGGTACACATTAGGTAGGGCACCTCAACCTTCTTTCATCTCTCCATCATTTCAACCAAGATTGTAGAGCTGGAGTCGGGGGAGTCGGTGTGACTGGAAGAGGGTGTGGGGCCGCAGCCGCAGTACCAAACGGATCCCAAATCCTTCTGCTTTCAAATTAACTATCCTCTGCCATCTTCCACCTCTAATTCTTTCTGTTACAACCTCATCCCATATACAAATTGTAACCAAGATACATAGCACATCCCTACCCTCACTCCGCTACACACAAAACACCACTTCAACTCCATATTCTGCACACGTGTCACTATCGTCATATATACCTACCACCAACACCATATATCAATAACACCTGCCATAGAGCTTCTCCAGACACCCATTTCATTGTGCTGTTTGGCAAATTTGGAAAACCCAATACACTTGTTCTTCTCCCTCCCTCATATTCAATTCCTTTTTCACAAGATTTGATCCACATCCCCTACCACTTAAGCCACACCTTCTATACCTTTTTCAATTCAGTCCTTCAGTCACTGATTTATTTTAGAACCAAAATATAAGTATATATCTTCCTACTGTTATTTAATAAACTACTTCCTGTACTATTATAGTTACCCTTGTCTCATTTGCACTCTTATATATACTATTACTGCTCTCCTCCACTCCCTCGGAACTATACCCAAACATTTGTTACTGGAAACTTCCAAACCCAATCAATCACCTTCATCTCTGCCTGTTCTTTTGACTATTTGACCTGCATCATTCATACCTACAGATTTACCTTTCTTCAAATTTTCTGTTTGGCCATTACCTCCTTACTAACAGACCTCATGCCTGTAAATACCTATTCCAGAAATCATCAAACAATACACTTCTGTCTTCACCATCACCTCTTCATACTGCTAATGCTATGTAACATTTTGAAGTGTTCTGCCCACACTGGTCATTATCTATCCATCAGTCACGAAACACCATCCCGGTCTATTAGTCATGCAGACTTCTTATTCCTTTGATATATATATATATATATATATAGATATATTATATATATATATATAGGAGAGGTAAGATATATATATATATATATATATATATATAGATATATATATATGTTGTTATTTACATATATATATATATATCGAGCTAGCGCTCATACTTTTTTAAGTGTGCCTTGCGCCTGTTACATTGTGCTGGACCCAGTGCGCCGTTACTATGCGTTTATTTTTTTGTCTACATCAATGCGCTCGCGTCAAGACTTTTTCTTGCCATTGTAGATGTTCGCTAAATTTATTTTGGCAAAGCAAAACTTTAGTGGAAAATAAAGTTACAAGCTTGTTACAAGAAAACACATTTATTAATTTCTGTAATCAAAACACTGTAACCATCTGCTAATGTCCTTCCTCCTCCATGTCCCTGTAATTCATGTTTTCCCCCAGGATATAAGCTGTCGGTTTTGAAGATTAAAGTAAAACTTTAGATCATATTTACAATTTATTTGTTAAGAAATTACTGGAACTAGTTATATGATATAAGAATATAGATATATATATGATATATATATATATATATATATATATATATATATATATATATATATATATATATATATATATATATATTTTATATATATATATATATATATAAAGGTCTGGAAAGGTAAATAGGCTTCAAAGGTACCGCACAGGGGCTGAGAGGGGTGTCAACTGAATAAAAAGAAGTCATCAAAACAAATAAATAAAACATAAACAGAAAATAAATAATAATAATATAATAACAATACTATAATGTAATAATAATAATAATAACAGCGTTAGTCAGTTCGGTCAATCGAACACCTGTTCGATTGGCCCAATCTCGCGTTAGGCCTAATCTTCGCTCGGAATTGGAAGCCGCAAAAACGGCGTAACCCGCTTATTTCACCCTTGCTCTCGGGGGAGATACCCCCTAGAATCAACCTAGCGACTTGAAAACTCACCGGTAATCAGTTTAACATACCAGTAGAACATATACAAAGTTTTGCATTAATGATATCTCAAACCGTCTTCCAGAACGGGCATACACGCAGTTGTCCCATAACTATTATATATATATATAATATATATATAGGTATATATATATATATATATATATATATATATATATATATATATATATATATATATATATATATATATATATATATATATATATATATATATAAAAGTTTTACACTGGTTTTTAAAATGATACAAGTTTACCACTTCTAACTTTTAAGGGTAAAAAAATGCTTTGTTCCTGTTCATAGGCGCGGCTATAGGCGCAGAGAATTGGCTGTGCGCCTTTGCTTAGTCCGCCTTTTAAAAAATTGTTGCGCCTTTGCGCCTACGAATTGATAGTGCGCCATAGGCGCATAGGCGCAATTTGGGGGCGCAACGCCTAATTTCCGGGATATATATATTATATGATATATATATATATATATATATATATATATATATAAAGATCTGTAGATATACACCTGTTCTTTTCATTATAGATATATTACCTATATATAAAGCAATATATATATATATATATATATATATATAAGGTTATTGTTTATTATACATATATATATATATATATATATATATATATATATATGGCGGTATATAGTTATAAAAGGATTTTTTAGCTTGATCGGGGTGGTCAATTGGCTATTAACATTCAAAGAAAGTCGAACAAAATGTAACGACTAAAAAGTAACAGAAAAATAACGAACTTATTCGAGCGTTACATGAAAGAGTATCGAGTCCGTTACCCGTTACCAAAAACTATAGTCTGGGTTAGCAACGGAGTAACGGATCATGCTCCACATATATATATTATATATTTATATAGCATATATATATATATATATATATATATATATATATATATTATATATATATATATATATATATATATATATATATATACATATATATATATATATTATGATAACACGATTCTGAATTTTTGCCGATGACGATGATGATGGCGAAATTTGTCGATTATTATGACGATAAATGGACAAACTTTAAAATTATCTCTCTCTCACACTCTCTTTTTATTTTATATATATATATATATATATATATATATATATATATATATATATATATATATATATATATATATATATATGAAAGATATATATATATATATATATACATATATATATATATATATATATATATATATCTTCTTCTCTTTCTTTCTTCTTCTTCACCTTCCTCTTTGCCCCAAGACTAGGTAAGGTGTTGTACAAGCATCGGAAAAGAAAAGCAGTAGGGGAACACACAAACGCAAAGAAAGCCCAGCCTTACCGCCCTTTACCATTAATTAGCGAGAGCTCGTCACAGACAGAAATCCACCCTGGAGCATCATGGGACCGCGACGACCTTCACTATGGCCCTAGCATCACGGTGGGTTCATCCCTGGGTCTAGCCACAACCATGCCCCTGCCACAAAACCCCGCCAGGCCTCTCTCCTAATATCATGCACCTTTATTCTCGCCTCTGCCAAACTCACATTTCTCTCTCCTTCAGATATTCGTTCACCGACTCAATCACTTCCTCTTCGGTCTCCCAGCCGGTCATTCCCAACACACTCACCACTATACATCCGCTTAACCAACCGACTATCACTCATCCTTTTCCACATGACCAAACCATCTCAACATACTTTCTTCATTTATTCTCTCATTTACCCCTTTCTTTCACACCACACCACTCTCTAATACGTTCATTCCTCTTTTTATCAATTCTTTTCACACCTAGCACACCCCTAAGATTGTCCATATGTCAGTCTCACATTTAAAGAAAGGCTGATTATAAAGAATGGAGAAATCAATTGTCTTCTGTTTAAAGGTAAACTGCCCAAGATGGCTAATAAAATGCAGATGTCCCAGCGTAATTTATTATTAAGTATATATATATATATATATATATATATATATATATATATATATATATATATATATATATAAGTATTGTAGATTAGGAGGCTAGTTCAACCCTCCTTGAAATTATTTTTTAAGCGATCAAAATTTTTGATTCCTTGTCTCAATAATAATAATAATAATATAATAGTTAATCAATGAAAATGAAAAATATTTATTAATGGAGATGAGGAGACATGTTTGTGGTCCAAATGATTTCTTAGGTCAAGTGGCTGTTCTTCATACATGTATAAAATATTTAGACCAGACTTAAACGTAAGGTTTCCAAGTTTGCAGATGATAGAAAATTGGCCACCTAATAAGGAATAATGATGATGTATAAAAAGTTAAAAGATAAGTGAGGGAGCTGTAATCGTTATGGGATATAGTGTTCCACTCCTTCTCTTCAGCTAAATTTTCTTTCCTCATTCATTCTTCGTAAACTAAATCTTTTCCCCATAATCCCAAGGTCTGATCGTGCTTATTCTGCACACCAGGCCAGAGACAGGCTCATCGGGTGTGGAAAATTCTCGTTCTCCTATCACCTCAATTTTCATTCAGCTAGAAATAGTTGCAGGGATACTCTTCGACGAGCAAAGCTGCTGGCTTTCTTCATCAAAGGAAAGTGCTAACCTCCTCTTGGTTCTAATGGACAAATTATCTCTAGCAACCGGTAAATCTGCTTTCCTCCTCTTATTCGATTTGATCATTGTGTTGCTTACTCTCCAACTGAAAGGCTAACTTTCTGGCCTATCGCTCAACTATATTCTCTACGTCTCAATACTAGCACTTTCCTCCCTCAGTGTTGTGCCTAACATTTCCGCAACCTATTCCTGAAAAAGCGAAGTCGCTCTGATCCTTCAAACTCTCGCCCTGTAGCTCTCACTTGTATTCTTTACTAAGATCTCTGAAACCCTTCTCAACTCACCCCCTAGATCATTCTGGAAAGACACCGATCGCCAGTACGTGGCTCGTTGTAACAGTCTACTGGCGATATACATTCCTATTCAACCGATTTATGGTTTTCTTCGCTCTTAAGAACCACGGGGAGATTCTGCGGTGGTGGCGCTTGACATATACAAAGCTTATTTGACCGAGTATGGCACGCGTATTTCCTCTTCAAGTTGCTCTGTTTTCCTACATCTTTTATTTAATAATATCTAACTTTCTTTCAAATAGTTCTATATACCGATTTGTTGATAATTTAACTTTTTTTTCTCTCAATAGCGGTGTGTCTTCAGGGTTCTGGGTCTTATCCTACTTATTCTTGCATTTTTTCATTAATGATCTTCACCTGTGCACTTCTAACTCTATCCACTCTGGGATCTCCTTTCGATGACTTGACCCTTCATTCTTTAACTCATATCAATACACCCACTTTTACTTCTGGAATTGCCTCTCGTGTTAATTTTTCCGATTTTATCCTCAAGATGATGAAATATCTTTGTGAAATTTCAATTCTTTAAAAACCCAACTTTTACAAATCTCCTTCTCCAAAATACTTTTTAATTTTTCACTCTATTTCAACTGTTCTACCGTCTCTCTTTTTGACAATATGTACATTCTTAGCCTGAACTGAAACATTAAAATGTCTTGAAACCACATACCTTATTTGTTGCTAGGGCGGCTTCAAAGAACTGGAAGTTCTGTTAGACTGTGAGACTTTTCCTTTTTCTCTCTCAGTTGCCCATACAAAGAACCATCCGGCCCATGGGCGGAGTACTGCTCTCATATTCGGGGGCCTCTGGTTTCACCCGGCTTGATAGGGTCGAGTCAGCGGCAAAAAGGCTTATAAACTGCTCTGTACTTTCCAATTCACTTGACCTTCTATTTGCGAGGCGATGTTGGTGCTTTATCTCTATTCAGGTACCAGAGTAAGGCAACTGCTCAAGGGAACTATCACTGCGTACCACCACCTTTACACGCCTTTCGTAGCACAATAGTGCTGTACCTGTGCACAGTATTGTGTTGACATTGGTAACCCCAGGCTATTTTGCTGTGGTGCTACCTTCTTTCCCACCACCTCTGAATTGTGGAATTTTCTTCCATCTTCTGTATTTCCTACTGAATTTAATCCTCACTTAAAGCCTGCGTCTGTGCTCATATGCATAATTTGAGGTGAACTTTTGAGAGTAATACACCCCTCCTTGAATAGGGTTCTGCCCGTGAGTGGTAGGACAACTGTAAAAAAAATTTGAATGGCAGACATGTGGCAACAAACTGAATTCTCCTATTCCCCCCATCCAAAAACATCATTCAGATTATCCACAACATTATCCTCAGATGGATCATATGTCGCAACCAAACACACAAATTTTGACCTTTCAAACTTTAAATTTAACCTTAGACTTCTATTACTCACGATATACTAAATCTACCATAGCTCTCTACCACAACTCACCCATCAGGAATTGCAAATCCTTCTATCCTCCTCTCCATTTCTTTCCACAGCAACACAAACACATCACACCGCCACACCACACCACTCATTTCTCACCAAGCTTCCTTTTCACGAAAACAGTCATTAGCGAAAGCAAATCAAATTTGCCCTTTCTAAATACATCCATCACCTCTCTCCTCATCTCCTCAACATTTATTCCTCTGACATTTCATATACAGATACGATTCATACATTTTCGCCGAAGGATGGACCGCTTACCGCGATCACGACCTTCTCCCGAGGGCATGATATGATTCCCGCAAAAGATAAGTGGTAGTAGGCAGCTAACCTAACTACCACCGTCCCTAAGTCGCCTTCTACGACACGCAGGACATACTGATGTGGGCAATCTTTTCCTACACGTATATGGATATAAGGGATAGGGATGTCTGTAAGATGTTGTCTAGAAGAGGGGTGTGGATATAAGTATGTGTATATGATGTTGTCTGGAGGATGAGTGTGGATATGAACGCATAACAGAAAGGCGAACCATTAGGCACTGGAATGTCAAACATACCATAAGCAAAATGGGTATATATATATATATATATATATATATATTTAATTATATAGTTATAATGTAGCAGTATATATATATATATATATATATATATATATATTTATTATTATTATTATTATTATTATTATTATTATTATTATTATTATTATTATTATTATTATTATTATTGAGTTTTAATATTATTCAAAATTCTTAATATTTGTTCAATTAATCGTATAAAATAATCGGCAAATTTGCTGATGACGATTTTAAAAATATGCTGATTTGCCGATATCGATGACGATTAATCGTCCATCAATTAATATATATATATATATATATATATATGATATATATATATAAAGATATATATATATATATATAGTATATATATATATATATATATATATACAGAGTTATATATATATATATATATTATTGTTATTATTGTTATATATATATATTATATATATATATATATACAGTATATATATATATATAATATATTAAATATATATATATATATATATATATATATATATATATATATATATATATATTATATATATATTAGTTATATATATATATATATATATATATATATATATATATATATATATAACTTTTAAGGAGGGCTCATAAACGTTTATTTATTCCAAAGCAGCTGGAGTCAATTTTTTTCTTTTTAAATCTATGTAATCGAATAAAGCCTTTACCTTGGTGCCAGGCGTTTTTTTTAACAATGCAGTGAAATAAAGGTAATAGTTGAGTTTAACAGATTCTTAAAAAATTTTAGGAAAATCGATCGATTTGTTGTTATACCTATGAAAACCGTTGTCAAATTTAAAAGAGAACCACAGGTGCCAAATTATATAGTAATATATATATATATATATATATATATATATATATATATATATATATATATATATATATAGATAAGAGAAATAGAAAAACATATATATATATCTATATATATGCTAAAGCAGTATATTATATGTTATATATATATATATATATATATATATATATATATATATATATATATATGGCCAGCATCCCGAAAAGTTCAGGCATGTAACTAGAAAACTATAACATCTACAGGAAAATAAATAACATTTTTGATTTCAGGAAGTTATTTCATCGAAGAAACTTAAAAAAAAAATTTAATTTATTCTAATATTTATTAATAACTCCATATTAATATTAGTAAAAATCTTCAGTGCAGGCTCTGATTGACCTTGAAAGCTGCATTGTCTCGAGAGAAAAAGTTGCCAAATACCGCTTTATAATATAATTGGAGAAAAAATATTATTTTTTCTTTCTATATCCTTTAGGGTTCGAGCTGACGGAGGAGACAGAGGGGGGACGAAGTCCCCCCCGTCGTCCCCCGGTAGGCCGAGAAACCCCGACTCTATCAAATCGTTCTTGTTTACCCGAGGGTATGCGTTAGTGTAAAAAAAAAAAATTCAACATTTGGCATCTTTCCGTCTCACTCGGGAGTAAGCCGCATCTTTGATTTATCAAAAAACTGAAATTTTTCAACATCATTTTTAACAATTTTAATTTTTAAAAAGCGGGTTATTTTTTATTTTTTTAATATTCGGGAAAAATGTCTCCTGATTAATAAAATGATATTTATTTTCGTATAATCTGTTATAGTTTTTTAGTTACATGCCTGGCCTTTTCGATGTTTTTTTTTATATATATATTTTTTTTTTTATATTATATATATATATATATATATATATATATATATATATATATATATATATATATATATATATATATATATATAAGTATTAGTGATGGACTTGATGATGCGAAATTTGACTGATGACGATTATATTAAATTTTTGACGATGACGATTAATTAAAAAAGTATATTTTAAAAATCTCCTCTCTCTATATATATATAAAGAAGATATATATAGAGTATAGCATATATATATATATAGCAGTTATGTTATATATATATATATATATATATTATATATATATATATATATATATATATATATATATATAGATATATATATATATATATATATGGTCAGCCTCTAGAAGAGCCACAAACCATATCTCAAAAACTACAATAGCTACAGGGAAAAGGAATACATTGTTGGAATTCTGGTAAAATTTTTAGTGCGGAAACTGTAAAAAAAAAAAAAAAATCATATCTCAAAACTACAATAGCTACAGCGGAAAAGGAATATACATTTTTGGAATCCTTGTAAAATGTAGATAGGAAAATGTAAAAATAAAATAAAAATAAATAAATAAATAAAAATTGCCTATTTTTTAGGAGCAGGGGACAGTATATATATATATATTATTTAAAGGTATACACGGCAATGTAAATGAGCTTGACTAAATAGGGGAAATAGCCCTACCTCTGTAGTTCCCTGAAGGCCGAGAGACCCTGACTCCTGCTATCGGTGCGGTATACCTTGGGGTATTCTTTAGTTAAAAAAACTTAACTATACTAGAAAGTCTATTTATTTTAACGAGTAACGTATAAAAGGCTCCTAATAGGCTTTCTCCTCATATTACCATAATTATAAACAATAATTTTTATTTTATTTTTTTATCATTTTCTAACCAAAATTTTAACAGATTCCAAAATGTATCATTTTCTTCGCTGTAATATTGTAGTTTTGAGATATGATTTTAAACCCCTGCTCTTTTGTGAGCTTAATGTCGTGGGGTTCTCTGGTCCCTCCCTGCTGGGTATGGAAACCGTCCTCCTATGTTCCTCCGTCGCTCGAGCCCCTAGTGTGCCGTATAAAAGCAAAATTTAATAGAAAGTCTGTTTATTTTTATCGAGTGAAACCAATAAAAGGTCTCTAATAGGCTCTCTAATCATATTATATACTTTCACAATAGTTAATTTTTTATTATTATTATTTTTTTACATTTTTTATGTGAAATTTTACCAGGATTCCAAAAAGGTATTCCTTTTCGCTGTAGCTATTGTAGTTTTAGAGACAGATACCTTTTTTTTTTTTACATTTCAGAACTTGCATTACACCTAATAAAGAGGCCTCCATATTTATTCTGTTTACTTATAAAGACATTAGTTTTTAAGATACATATGACGGACAATGGACGCTGGCCTATATATATATATATATATATATATATATATATATATATATATATTATATATATATATATATATATATATATATATGCATCTTTCCATTAGCTTATCAAATGTATCTTATAAACTACTAATGCTACACTAAAAAGGAATACATTTTTAGATTCTGCGTAAAATTTTACTTATGAAAATTATTAAATAAGTATGATTAATGAAATAAATGAATAATAAATAACAATTAATATGTTTGTCTTAATTGAAAAATTCTATCGAACATCTGGCATCTTCATCACAGTTCATTGTAACGGGGTCTGAAAACTCACCACACTGTGTCAAGATGCTGTGCATTTCCGCCAAATGGTGCAAGTATGAATTAAATATATAGCAGAGGAAGGAGATGTATATCTATATATATATATATATATATATATATATATATATATATATATATATATGGCACACTAGGGGGCTCGAGCCGACGGGGAACATAGGGGGGGACGTTTTCCATACCCCGTAGGGGAGGGGCGGAGGAACCCCCGCGACACCCAAATACCAAAGAGCGGGGTTCCGGAGACCCTCCCCGGAGAGGGGGAAATAGTCCTACCCCGGCGTTCCCAGAAGACCGAGAGACCCCGACACCACCCAACATTAAAGGCCAACGTAAGGTTACGTTAATTAAAATAAGTTTAAAATTACTATTCTACATTTTATTCACTTTTTTTAAAACCGATTTTTTTTTATTTTTTAAAAGTTTCATAACTAAAATTTTACGCTGATTCCAAAAATGTATTCCTTTTTACTGTAGCATTAATGTTTTTAAGATATATATACTATATATATATATATATATATATATATATATATATATATATATATATATATATATATATATATATATATATATATATATATATATATATATATATATATATATAGTATATATATAATAATACTAATAATAATAATAATAATAATAATGCCTTATGAAAAGATTGCTTAAGGATTATAACTGGTCAGAAGATTTTTTTCCTAGAATTAGATAAAAAATATTTTCTTAACAATAAACTGAATAAATTTATAAAGATTAGAAGCATTAGTTTTCGACCTAAATCACGGTCCTCATTTAGATGCGACGTTAACTAGACTAAATAAATAATTATAAAATAATACAAAATATAAATATTAAAAAAGTTTGGGTTTTAGTTTTTGAAAAATGGTGAGAAGTGTGAAATGTTGTTCATGATGGGATCAATCTGAAAGTCGTTTTTTTGTACGGTACGTTAAAATTATTGGAATTATTAATGCAAAATGATTCTGTGAACATTCTAAGGTGTAAATTATCAATAACAATAATGGGTGTCGTATTATTAATGTTAATGTGATTGTGAGTGGATCTACGATGGATAAGGGCAGAGTTGGGATTGTCTTGTTGAAGATCATATTTGTGTTGATAGTTCCGGCGGGAGAAATCATGAGTTTCACCAATATATAAGTTATTGCTATTGGAACTGGGGATTTTATAAACGCATTGAGAGGTGATAGTGTGTGTTTGTGGCTTAAAATGTTTTTTTAAAGGAAGTATATTAGAAAAAGAAATATGCAGGGATTTGGGTAGTATTTTGTTATAGAATTATGAGTTGAAGGAGGTAAAGGGAGTTAAGAAGTTTGAAATATGTTCTGTTTAATAGGTTTAGTATAGAAAGTGTTCTTAGCTCTGCGTAGGCCGTAGAGCAATGTTGATAATATGATAAGGATATTATCAACACTGCTGTACGATCTCTGCTCTAAAATCCAGACTTAGGGGAAGAGTTAAACCTAAAGGTTGCAAGTACAACAGATGAGCAAGACACCGCCGCCACTCAACTCAAACTTAAGAGATGTAAAACTCTTATTCGTAGATGCGCAAAAGAACTCAATCAATATTTAGCTTTACCACCACTAAAAAGAAGTGATGACCCATTTCTGTGGTGGAAAAAGACACGGGAGACTTTACCAATGTTGAGCAAATTTGGCTTCAAAAATATTGTTAAGTGCACCTTAGGAAAGATAATAAGTCAGAAATAGACTCTATAGTACAGGTGGTAAATGTGTAGGTGAAAACCTACAAGGAATTAGGCTGTGTCTGAAAATGGTGAGCTCTGTATGTTTCTACTTGCCAACTTGAGAGTATTGAACTTTAAATACTGATGAGACCAGAGGTACCTGGCTAAAATAAAATAAAAGGCAAAAAAATTATGTATGATGTTTTTAATAAAAATGAGTAAGAATATAAATAAAATAAAAAGCCATAAAAGCAGCCAGGCACTAAACAATAAATTGGTAATAGGTTAAGGGTGACAAAGCTATCTGATGATTAACTTGGCAGTTATTGAAATGTCTTAAATTCAGTCTTTTAAAGGAATAAAGTATTCGGCCGATTAGCCAGCAAAAAAACCGATTATCAATAATCGGCAAAATGGCCGATTACCAATTACCTGCTGATTAATCGGTGC
>JABUQX010138617.1:0-30000 GCA_015478945.1 Trachelipus rathkii
AGATTTGTAATAAGATTCAGAACTTTTTTGTCTTATGTAATTTAATGATAAATGTAGCATCTGATATACCTATTTGTCATCTTTTCTGTTCTGTTAATAAACGAACATGTGGGGTTATGGCGTAGCTATCTCGAGCTAAAATTACTTAATTCACTTTATTATTCTGGTTAGAGGAGAGAGTGTGCAAAGTAGACTAGAAATAAGGATGATCACCAACCGAATTTGAGTAAGCTTAATCATATATTATATATAATATATAATAGTAATGAGTTACAATAAATAATAAAATACATAAATATGAAGAGCATTCTAATATTTAGAATTTTAATTAAGTATTTAAAAAAAAAATATACGTGATAATGCTGGAATTTCAAATTTTTTTATTAATAAGGCTCCAAGAACCACCCCCCGGTAATAACATAAATAATCCTCACCCAGCACTTGTAATTATAATATATAAACCAGAATGTACTAATAGTACTATATGTATTTATTTAGTAAAACTCTTGATGATAAGTACTGAACTGCTCTCATGTAATCTGCTGTGATCTGTATCCGTCGCTAAGATTAAAGTTTAACGAGCTCTAACACAGCTATGTTATATTATGTATTATATATATATAATTAGTAATATTATATATTATATTAATACTATTGATAAGTATTTAATATTATATTATTAATATATATAAATAATAAGTAGGTCATTCTTCATTACCTAGGACTTTACAATAGGCCTAATCTATTTGAAAAATTTTATGGAATTTATTTTAATATACTTATATGGGACAGGGGAATTTAAAATATAATAAAAAATTTATCACAGCAATATATTTTACTTTTTATTTTTATCAACATGATAATTTTTGGGGGAAACAGGTAAAGATAAAAATTGTAGTATATTTTTTTTATTTCTATAACTAATCAAAAGTATCAGAACAATAAAGGGCCTTGTATAAGTATCGGGGAGAGATGCTATCTTAATACTTAGATAATATTATTTATGTATTATATATACTCCAAAATAAAATAAGACATATAATAATAATAATAATTTTATTTCTTTTTATTAATAATTTTAACAGAAAGTAAATAACATTAATATTCACAAAACTATTGCATATACATAAATAATTTATAAAGTAATAATTAACTTAGTGCTCATCTTCCTCAAAAATCATATGCTCTACTTAGAATTTTTATTCGCGGATGTAGATGTGGAATAATGTTAGCATACTTTAACAGGAAATAAAAATTTTTTTCAAAATTTTAATATCCATTTCAATAATCCAAAAATTTGGGGGGTTTTTAAGGTAATGTATTATTCACAACGTACTATGTATCATATCATAAAAAGCTCAAAGAAAAATTACTATACTCTCTATTTTGACTAATGTAAGGTATTATCAAATTATGTAGAAATTAATCTATTGCGACATTAATTATCAAAGTTAGAACGGTATTTTTACGATAAAAAATATTCTGCGAAGTTGATAACAGAAAATAATGTTAAATCAAACATTGAGTTATTGAAATAAAATTATCTGAAAGATGACTACAAGAGTGAGGCATACATCTCAATATCCGAAAACTAACGTATTTTAGAGGGCTGATTTAATAATAAGCTTAACAGTTTGGCTTAAAATAACGGCAAAATTTCATATATCCTATTATGTTTATATAGGGGCAGAGGGGCTGAAATGGCATATAAGGTTGTCACACTTAGTCTAATTAAGTAATGCTAGACTCACTACTTGATAGAAAATATTATTCACTAAAATGAAAGTCAATATAATAAAAAAATAAAACAAATTAAATTAAGGGATTGAAATATAACCATAATATATACTCCATATGATAATAAGAAACATTATAATTATAGATAAAAAATGTGAAGTAGGCAAGGTTCCTTCATAATGATGGGAGGAAGCTAAATATATAGCGAGTGAAAATATTCCAGTATAGACTTCAGCTCGTATAACAGCACATATAATGCATGAAATTACATAATAATTTATAAATTTTTAATTTGCAAAGATTGCTAGTTAAAAGGTATTATGTGACTCTCAAAAAATTTTTATATGACAAAGCTGGAAATGAAAAGTATATAATTTGTGTAATTTATCCCTTCTAGTCAGAATCGTGATAGTCAAGGAATATACAGTTGCTCATACAATATAATCGTAATAGCATCAAACAAAATACAAAATAATAGTGTCCAACCTTATGAGTGTAATACCACAAAGTTATTGATCCATTACCTAACGGAGATAGTAAATATATAAAAACGAAGATTAAGGATCGACAATACATCATGGAGTATATATTAGTGAGTAAGGATCAAGTGAAAGAAAACAAGAGTCCCGTTTCGGGATGCATGAAGCATGTCTATTTGAAATTATTCTGCTGTCATGTCAGATGTCAAGAGGTAAAAGTGCGTAATTAAACGGTAGAAAATTCTCACTCACATAGAAATGGACTCATATAAAGGTCTCATAATAACCAGGATTACTGTCTAGAATAGCAACGGAACTGAGCTATGATGGGAAAGGGTCAAAATCATAACTCTTATTGTGAGTTAAGACACAAAAATTAAAGATTGATGAAGTTGAGAGAAAACTAAGAGGAGTTACGAGTACAACTTATTCGGTGGGGGAATCGGGTTTCTGGAGAGTAAAAATACAAGGATTAAAAAAGATAATATTTATATATGGGATGGAGCTTAATTAATTCATCAATGGAAAAGAATAGAAGATGAAAAGGAATCTTGGAATAAGAGGTTTTCAGTTAATTATATTATATTAACACACTTAATAAGCTATTAAAATTGGAACTGAATAAGACTTACATTCTTTTTTCTATTTTACTATGAATGATATTCTCCCAATCACTTCGTCACATATTCACTTCTATGCCGAGCTTTGGGACGGCTCAATTAGGGCTAGATATCGCGGGGATATCGGGAAAGCAAAAAAAAGTACAAAACTGATAATATAGATTTATACTTTCTGTTGTTTAGTGAAGACAAAGTTAACGCACACTTCAAAAGGCATTAAGACTAATGAGGGAATGAAAAAAAGATAAAAAAGATGATGAGGGGGACTCCATTAAAGAAAAAAGATAATCTACGAGTGCTTCAAATAGAACTCCTGTACTCTATTGCTGTGCAAGGACGAAGATAAGGTCTAGCTCGGGACCATTTATGAAGGCGAACTGGGACCTTTCTAACACCGCACTAGAGACACGCTTGTTGACTGGAGTGTTCATGGTGGCCATGGTTCTATTACTTAATATTGACAATTGCACGACGCAGCTAAGACACATCCTAGGCACAATGACATATGACCATAAATATAAAGTAGGACGGCCTAATTTGTTCGACAAAAACTCTAATAGACAATATTTAAAAAGAAGACACCGACTCTTGTACTGTTCAGAGCACATATTCGGAACAACAACTAAAGAAAGAAATGCATCAAAGGGGCGAAACAGAATGTACAAGTCGTTTTAATATTTTAGAAGAAATTACCTGACAAGAATATATGTAAGATGACAAAAGTATTTTGCATGAGTCATGTCGCTTCAGATTGGTACTGGATGAATAAGGTGAATTAAACGAAATAGTGCAATTCCAAGAACAACGAAATAAGAAAGAAAAAGTAAATCAAAGAAAAACGCAATTTTTATTTTAAGAGACTATAGAACCACATGTAAAATTCCTTTTTCAATAATATTTCTGGACAGTCCAGATAAGCAGGAATTAGTCAGCAATCGAGATTTTGTGTTCTATACATTATATTCCACGAAGTAATCATTTCGTTGCAAATATAGACGATTTTAGCAAGATACTATTATGTAACTAAACGTACGTGGAACCATAAGGGAGTAGAAATATGACTTAGTTGGGCTGGATTAAATGACTAGGTCGATTAGTTTATTGAAGATTATATATATATATTAACGGTATGGGGATTGTGAGATAATTATCATCATACAAAAATACGCACCTTTCACTTCTTGTTAATTTATCTTATTTATTATGTAGCTGGAGTAAACTGTTGAAGAGAGTTTTTAATAGTTAAACGTTTTCTCAGTTAAAACTGAGATTGCATCATGATTTGTGTAGAGCGTAGTACAAGCCCTTGAAAAATTTAGATTATTATTAATAAAATAGTGAAGAAAATAAGCGAGTAGAAAAGCGTGAATTTTTCAAAAAATATGATGATTTCCAAATTCTGAATTTTGTTTAAATCTAGTACTATGGCAAAAATGAAACAGTTCTTTATTTTGAATTTTTTTACAATTTTTTTAACAATGTTTTTTAAAAAGAGAACATTGGATTTGTTTTCTCTCCTAACATTAATAAAAGATTCATTAAGTGAACCAGAAAAAAAAATGTTTCACTTGTGCTGTTGTGGTTCACTGGTACAGAATCATCTCAATTTTTCTCGCGAAAAAACATAAATGTTATCTAGATGTGATAGAGTATAGTAGGGCAATAATCAGAGGGCTATATATCACCTAAATTCGAGTTAGTACGGACCTGATATTATTAATTTATAATATACTAATATGCATCTGATGATAATCACTAGGCCTAATATATTATATGATATATATTTTATACTATAAGATTATATATATATATAATTATATATAATTATATATAATATATATATATATATATATTATATATATATATATATTATATATATATATTTATAATATATAATATATAATATATATATATATAATATATCCTATATATATATAATAATTATATATAGTATATATATATATATATATATATATATTAATATATATATGATAATATAATTTATATTATATAATATATATATATATATATATATATGTCCAAATAGCCCCATTCCACTTTTCTTGTCCCTATGGACTCTTAGTTCCCACTCTCCCGCATAAAATTAAAACTCTTATCTACTTTTACTTTCATAAACCCCTCCTTTTTTACACATCCGCCAAATCTTCTCTAACAGGCAAATCCTCTCAAAACCTTCATGATTCTGGGTGTCCACACAAAACCAAATCATCTGCATATATATATATATACACTCTCTCTTTCATCCTCCATCATTTTAACAACCATTTCCTTCACGGCCAAGGGGTTCAATGTTCTTTCATAACCTCATGCCAGGATACAAATGAATAACCAATAGACATGAACACAACCCTGCCTCACTCCGCTA
Source organism: Trachelipus rathkii (assembly GCA_015478945.1). Classification (NCBI taxonomy): domain Eukaryota; kingdom Metazoa; phylum Arthropoda; class Malacostraca; order Isopoda; family Trachelipodidae; genus Trachelipus; species Trachelipus rathkii. The sequence continues at coordinate 5,223 of JABUQX010138617.1, forward strand.
TTAGTACTAACCCAATCACTTTTACACCATTTATTCTACCCGCCCTCACTATCGTTTCATACTTTATTCCATTCAAATGCCTATCACCAACACTAATATTCACTACACTTTGGCCATAACATTCGCCTATATACCCTATCATACCCGTTAGCAAATCCATAAGAACTAAATAAAATTTAATTCTTCCTCTCTCCCATTTCGTTTATCATCTTCATGGGTAAAGATTTGTGATCCACAACATTCCTCTACTACTCCTAAACGCATCCTGTTTCTTTCAACCATCAGTTTCAGGGTCACTCGCGTACTCTTTCTGACCAAACACCAAGCAAATATCTTCCCTACAGCACTCAATAAACTAAATTTCTAATCAGTTCCCTTTAAACTCCCTTACCTAATATATGTATAAATACCTAGGTATGTAATATATTACTGTATATTATATACTTACAATATATACTATCTCACTGATCCAATCCTATTATATACGAATAATACATATACCCTTCCACAATATCTTATATTATATAACAAACTCACAACTTATCAATAGATACTCATAAAATTCAAATCACTAAACCATTCTTATGCCCTCGAGTTATTCTTGAGATTATACATTTATGACACAATTATATTATTCATTTATTAATATTAGTAATATCTATGTATATATATATATAATCACATACTTTACATCTTTTCTCTAACTCTACTATATACTCATTTTCCTTCTCTTTGCTATAATAATCACTCACCCTCTCATAAATTAAAATTCTTTCTGAAGTAACGCAACAAACCATTATGATACTATATATATACACTATACAATCTGAGTAATCTAATTTCAAAATGCGAAAATATTATATATCAAATTTTACATATTATGTCTTTTCATACGATATTACACTATTCACTACTACATATTCTATTCTAGTATTATATCAAAAACCTAAACTACATTCCCATATTCATTATTACTCATATACTTCCTCACTTATTTATCTTAATCTTGAATATAGTACTTTATCGCTTTTTTCTCCAGATATGAGGCTTTATCACCATTTGTCACGCATAGGTATAATGTCCTCATTCATTACGCTATCCTTCCAAAGTACTGGATTATCTTTACCTTATCATTTACTATGATTTTCATCTTATACGTAATGAGGCATCTTTTAAGTCTTATGTACCTTGATTATTCCTTCAATAACATTTCAGTTAAGCGACAGACATATTTTTCTTGTATCGGTATGGATAGCTTTTCGCATTTATCATCACTCTTTCACTTTTCATTTTAAAACTTCAACACGGCCTCTCCTTTTTTACTTTTACACACCCTTCATCACTACGCACTTGCTGATCTTACATGTTGCCGAACCTGCGCGCTAATGGGCTAAACTATTTATCAAATTCTTACTTCCTTCATTTATGGGCAATCAACAAAACACATAACATCTTTTTTATTTTGGCAGCTGGCTACAAAACAACTTTTCTCATTCTCTTACCATGAACACCATGTTCTACATCAAGCATTAGAACGATTCAACTACAGTTACTTTGATAGAAACAGATACATAAACTTATCGTCTTTAATATGACCATTGGGTCGGAGCTGATCTTAATTTAGACACCTTACCTTCTCCATCCAATCCCCAACTAGACTTAATTTGTACGACTAAACACCATAAATGGGATGGGCGGATTATAATGCCGATTCTAACAAAGCCCGTCCTCACAATTTAACATCCAATTACATGAAGCTTTCAACAGCCTGTGCGCGGTTAACCAACACGTGAAATGCAGCAGAATCAATCATACTTTCTGCCAACTTCGTGATACCAATCCCTACTCTACACCATAACTCTAAGGAATTTTGGCTACAACGTTCCTGATTACCTTGTGTTTTTAAAGGAAATGGTATACTATACAGACACCTACATCTTCCTCGACAAATCCATCACCTTCCTACATTCTCATTTCCACTCCTGGAACACGACTTATCCTCCAAAACCCCTTTTAATCCAATCCTCTCTTTTTTATCGATATATATATTATATAATATATATATATATATATAGTATATAATATATATATATAATAGTATTAGAGAAATTATAGTTATTATATCACGTATAATATTATATATAATATAGATATCTATTGGTTATAGATATCTAAAATTCGAGTTTTAATAGGGTCAATATGTAGTCCTATAAGTATTGTACTAAACTGGTTAATAATTTAAATTTGATAGATATTCCCCTACCAAAAAAGATAAGTTTTAAAAACAAACAAAAATAAAAATTTTTTCTAAAAAAATAACTGTTTTTTAAAAAAAATGAAAAAATTAAAAAACTTTTTTTCAGAAACATATAATATTATAATATAATAGAATAATATATAGTATATAATAAATATATATAATATTATAAATATATAATAATAAGTACTAAATATCATATAATATTATAAATATAGATATATATATATATATGATATAATATATATATTATATATTAATATATATTATAATATATATATAAGTATATAAGTAAGTATTCTTAGATGCTAAAATACCCCCGTGAAATTTGTTTTTGTCTACTGTCCATAATATATATATAAGTATATATATTATATATTATATATATATATATATATAGATATATATATATATAGTATATAGTTACATATATATAATTATATATATAATATATATAATAATTAATATATATATATATTATATATATCTATATATTCTAAATCTAGAAACCACCCAAATTTTGGTTTGTCTACTTTGTCCTATTATATATAATATATATATAATATTATATTATATATAATATATTATATATAATATATATATAGTATATATATTATAATATAATATATTAATATTATATATAGATATATATATATTAATATATATATATATATATATATATAGTATATAATATATAAAGTAATATATATATATATATCAACATCATCACCATCACCACCTTCTCTCCCTCAAGACTTTTTGTTAGTCGAACATTGTCTACAGTTCTTAGTTCTCACCCCCCGGTAAATTTTCGACTTGTCAATTTTTTCAGGCCAGGTAAAAGCAAACTACAGTATATATATATATGATAAGTTAAGTATTATATATACAGGTATATTATATATATATATAATATATATATATATATATATCTTATATATATATATAATATATATATTATAAGTATATATATGATATATTATATTATATATTATATATTATATTATATGATACGACTATAGTATTATATGAGTAGTATAGGATTATATTATATATATATATAATATATATAAGTTATATAATATATTATTATTATTAGTGATAATAATAGTATATAGTATAAGAAATATTGGAATGCTCTTATTCGAAAAAAATCGAAAGGCATATCACTAAACAACTTTCAACGCGCAGAAATAAATTAAAATATTGTGAGAGGGTAGAGTAAGGAAATAACTTGTAAACCGAATAATATGAAATCTATATCGTAGTTATGTTACCAGCAATGTCTCATTAAAGTCGTCAAGTTACTCTGGGAAGTATGAATTATCAACTCCAGGCTTAAATGGTCGGTAATTTTATGGAAACCGTTCTTAGTTCGGATCAAATATACCGAATTGTTTTAAGGAAACCACTTACTTCTACTCCTCGCAAAAATTCAATGTATCTGGATGTCCGATGGAATACGGAAAAATCATAGTCATTTTTCAGCTTAATCAAAGTTGAAAATATGAAAAAAGTTCTAAAATCAATTTTTTTTCAATGTATAGGCTATGAATACAGACGGTATATTTCCACAAAACAGATACAGTTTTCCCATTTTAATGTTTAAACGGAGATTTTGACAGGATGGATTCTCGCCTTTTACTTTTTTATAATTTTTTTGATCCACTTTTTTCAATGTGGTTTATTGATATCTCGCTAGAAGCAGTGGCAAATTATTTTGAGAGGGACTCGGGCTCTCTTGGTTACAAATCCGGGAAAATTTAAGGGAGCCAATGGGATATGATGGAAGCCTGTCTTCATGAAGAGGCGAATTCGGAGGAGTGGCTCTGTTATGCGGATATGAGTACCTTAGAATCCTGATATACAACAGACCTGTGTAACACATTGTTAACAATCTATGGTTCTCTCAACTTCTATTCTAAATTCAGGCTCAGCAATTTCAAACGTCTTAGGATTCATCTTTTGAAATATACTCTTTTTTTCGATTCGAGTCCGAAGCCACAAAATACTTCTGGAAGAATTAATAAAGAGTTTCTAGTACAAAATAACCAAGAGGACAAAAGATTGCGAGACCAGATGGTCGTGAAACGGCATGAGGTGGGGTTTTCCTGTTTTAAAGAGACCCGAGGCCAATACTTGCGTCATTGAAAAGAAATGAAAGAAATGGCCTGGTGAATTATCACATAGAGCTACTTTGTTAAATTCAATCAGGAATTTGAATTTTATAATCCATTATATCGATTAAGTAAACTTTCTTGAATCAACCTATTACCTTGTCAAAACGAGTGTCCACTTGGGGACATTGTCAGTGCTAATAAACTTAGGTTAAAGACATTGATTCAACTTCTCGAAAAATATAGACAAATGCAAGACCACAGAGTGTAAAAACCATAATGTCACGACAGGCTTAAAAAAATGTAATGTGACTAGCTTATGAGTATTGAAATAACAATTTCTAAAAGAAGAATACGAAGTATCCAGAAACATCGTTGTATGTCCTACATCTAGATCACTCGAAGACTTTACGCCAGAATGATAGAATGATCACAGTTTATCAAATTCCGCGTTGTAATTGATGAATCTGTTATCTTGGTTGACTGAAGTCGATCTCTTCTTGAGCTATAACCACTATTCAATAGTTCACTTTGCTCGGCTTCAAATAAAATATATTATCACACAAAATAAGTGAATGCACCTTCTAACCATATTGAAAAAAGCACATCTTTTATAAAGACGCGGAGCCCTTCCAAGAATCCTTCACAAGGATGCACTTAACAGGAGAGTGGTTGTCTCTGGCAGAGTAAATGGCTGTTAGAAAATCGAAAAACAAAAGCTGCGATTGGTACTTTGGCTAATTGTGACAAGAGAAGGTTTCCTAACATTGCTACTCTCCTGAACATCTTAGCAGTATTGCCTGTATCTACCGCAACAGTAGAAAGAAACTTTTCGACATTAAGGGCTCCTGAAAACGTATTTACGGAACAGTGGTTGAAGAGGATCGCATTATCAGGTCTTTGCTTAACTTGTGTAATTCACGAAATCTCAGCTACAGAGAGCAGCATGAAAATATTTGATCACCGTCAGCGAAAAGCAAGGCAACTGCAAATTGACCTATAAAGACGATGGTAAGTTTTTATGCAGAATTTTTATATATATAATATTATATATTTTATATATATATTATAATAATATTATATTTTAATATAAATTAATTATATTATATATTATATATATTATGATCTATATTCTATACTATTAAAAAAAATTATTTACAACAATATATATATACCTTCGTATATATATATATAATTGTATTAATAATATTAATTTATTAATTAATTATTTCTATTATAATATATATATATAATAGTTAATATATATTAATAATAATATATATATAATTAATAATATAAATATAATATAATATATTAGTTCAAAATTTATATATTACTTATAATATATATATTATAAGGATGAAACAATATAATATACTATAATTTTAACCACCTTCACATTATTTGAATGTAAGACCACATTGCGAAAGTCGCAGGGCCCCTGCAACCAGAAAAGAAAGAAAATTCCGTAGCATACGAGAGCCTGGGTGCGAAGCAATAGCACCATAGAAATCACGAGTAAAATAAACAGGATAAGGAGTAGAAGAAAGTTACGAAAGTCGAAATAGAAGCCCAGCCGTTCAACCTTGGAAGACCACCCTTATAATAGCTTGTATGAACACGTATGAGTCGCAATTCAGGAAAATCCAATTCTAGTTAGTTTCTAATGGGGACAGCGATCGGGATAGGACACCTCACTATTGGCAAGTCTCGTACAAAGATGGGGGTTAATGCCTTGGACCTACAACAATATCCTTACTCCCTCACCAACCCCACCATTTCACCACTAATTAGCACCTTTCTTCTCGCCTCTGCCAAAACTCCCACATTTAATCTCAGCTCCTTCCTTTACGTGACGCTCGAATCCATTTTTCTCAGGTCTCCCACACGTGTCCTGATTCCCAGCACACTCCACCACTGATATACATCCGCTTAACCAACCGACTGTCATCTCTTTTCCCCTTTCCACATGATATACCATCTCAAAGTACTTTCATTTAATAATTTACTCCACACCGCACATTCTCTAATACGTTCATTTTCATTTTATCAATTCCTTTCACACCTAGCACACCCCTAAGAATTGTCCATCTGAACCCATTTTACTTTAAGATCTATACCTCTTATTCCAAATCATAGTCTCACTACTTACTATACATTAAACACAGGTAACAACATATATACAATATATATTATATAATATATATATATTATTATATATTATAATATATATATATAATTATATATTATATATATATATATATATATATATATAATTTTTTTATATAGATAATTTTATAGAGGGTGGAGTCGGAGTCGGAGTCGGTAATTTTCAAAAGGGTGGAGTCGGAGTCGGAAATATTCAAGAGGTCGGAGTCGGAAATTTTCAAGAGGGTGGAGTCGGAGTCGGAAAATTTTTGAACCGACTCCACAACCCTGCTCACAACACAAGACAAAGAAAAATGAGCGAAACACAGTTTTTTCTCAAGTCTTCAGAGGCACACTGATTGTATGTCTTACTAACTAGATGAAGTTACCAAAAACAGTGAAAACTTGCCAGATGTCGATAGATATATCAATCTATGTATTGCAGTATAAAAATTTCCCCATTGTGAGGATTTTATACAATTTCAGTTATATTATAATTGATGTGAACTGTAGCACACATTGGGAAAGAAAGGGTTAAGACCATTTTTTGTCTTGAATGATTTAAATTAAAGGTTAACTATGTTAAAAGATTTTACAAAGCTAATAACATAATTGCTGCACCAGTTTTTTTTAGGGTCTTGCATTCGGACATTGGGGGTCGCAATTTCGAAATTTTGACTAAAAAAAGACAAAAACAAAAATCTTTAATTTTTTCCCATAAAATACTTGAAATGAATAAATACATCAATAAAACAAAATCAAAAATTTTTGGAAAACTTTTATCGAAATAATTTATTTCAAAAGTAAATTCAAATGTTCCAATATTTGAAAAGTTTACTGTGTCTATACAAAATTACTGACTCCATTTGAATATTTCGTCTATGATTTTCAATCGATGAATAATATACATTGGCCAAATTTTATTGAGATCGCTTTAGCATTTATTTTTCTTTAAATTTGAGGAATCAAAAAATCTGCAATTTTTTTTTTTTTAATAAAAAAATGAAAATTAGTTGAAAATGTATTTAAACAATGTGCAATCGATGCTAATGATAAATAACAATTGTATGTTGTTTAGGAGTATCATTGCTCAAGTTCGGCTATAAAAAAAAAATCTAGAACCGAGAAATCGTTGTTTCGGCCACAACCACAAAGTTCTTTTAATCAACGTTTCGTTATTATTTGTTAGTAATACCGAAGGTAAACTTTAGGTATTTAATGATAGTACATAACCAATTAGTTTGCGAAGAATAGGGATTAATTAAAATTCTCCAACTGAGTCAGGCACTATCTTCATTGTTCATGTATTTTTTATAATTTATAAATTTCTCACAATTACATTTAAATTAAGAATAAAATAGTTAGAATGTAAGAGTTGCAACATTAGAACAAACAGCCCAAGCATCGTAAGCGAATCAGCTGTTGGAACGTACGGGGATCGAACTTTTCATTGCTAGGGACAGCACTGAGAGACGGAAGAGAAGAGATTTCCAGGGGGGAGAGGCGGTATAGCGCTGGCAGAAGGAGGACCACGATCCGAAAACCCAGGGGAAAGGGTGAGAACCAACCGCCTCAGGAAATGAATGAACACCACACCAAACCATGTGCATCGTGAAACGCGGCAGTTGCTGGTTTCTTCTCCAAACCATTATATATATCATTTCTCTCGAAAATTCGAGGTGTAACAAAAGTTTATTGATGATGGATCCATTGAACTGTGGTAAGCATTTCACCCACTTAATGAGAGGGTGTTTTTTTTTAAAATATGTGATGAGTATGCAATGTCCTTTCAAAGTCTTTTAGTTCCTGATCACACTCATAGTCAGTCACTCGGAACTTTGAAATAATTTACTTTTTTCCCGCTCCCCTCTCTATTAAGGTTTATAATCCTTCATCACCCAGGATCCAATCCCTGGACCTATGGGCATGAAGGATTTTTGGTATCTCCTAGCACAGTCTAGGATTGACCAGGCTTTTTTTGATCACCTCCATAACATCCACCGTTAACCTAGATGTTAGTAGCTTTTGAGTATGGTGGTCACGCTTTCTTCACCACTCAGTCGCTCCTAAAACTATTGGATAATTTCAACCTCCTCACCCCCCACATTCTTCTTATGTCATATTCTACAAAGAATGAACTTTAACTTTACTTTTTTCTCTCAATTCGTTATTCTAATTGTCACTGCTTATTCAATCTCTATAATATAGGCATTTCTACGTTTCTTCTTTGCTCGCCTTACACTAATGTCTGGTCCGGTTAATGTGGTGTAAAGGTAATAGATGTTGGTATGAATGTCGTAGAGGATCAGGCTACCATCAGTTTTCCCTATTATTATGCTCAGGTTTGTGATCAAGTAATTTATCAGTTCTATTTCAAAATTGTATTTTTTGGCATAGTTTCATATGAATCATATTGCAAGTTGTGTTATGTCTTTCTGTGTATAATCCCATTCGTAGCAGTGTTTCGAATCCTGTCAGAATATGGTTTACTGTTCTGTTTTTTCCTTGCACATTCTGCACATACTTTTCCTGAACCATTGTTCTTAGTATCTGGTCTTATGCCGCTATTAGTGTTCTCTCGTCTTCTTTTTTAGGTATCCCCCTGTTAAAGGTTCTACTGTATGGTCCTTATCGATGTAGATCTGGTCCAGTACATCTATCCTAAAGTGTTTTCCACATACCATGCTCCTTCTATTCTGGTGATATCATTATTATCTTGTTTGCTTGTTGTTTATTGCTTCTCCTACTGTCTACTTCTGTTGCGTCTCTACCTCAATCTCTACTCCTTCCAGTAATTCCTTCTTTTTTTAATATTTTGATGTTTGTGGGGGTTTTTATCTCGTGCTCATACACCAACTTCATAAATTACTTTCTCTACTTCTAAAAATTTGCGAATTAAACCTATTTTCATCTGTTTTATATATGATCCCATTGTGAACCAGCCCATCTCCTCCTTTCTAGGCAAATTAAATCCTTGGTATGCATGGATTTTTGTAGATGTAATCTTATACAATGTAACACTTTTCTAAGTTTTTACATCGATCCCATTGATTTCATATTGTAAACCAAATCTATTATAACTACCGAAGCTGTATGTGAGAACGGGGACTGCCAGAGTTCTTAAGGCAATAATTTTATTTTCTTGGTTTCAATTCTGATTCTAAAACTTTTCATTCTTTTATTTTTATTTTTTCTTTCATTTCCTTTTTTACATTTAATTCTTCATCACTCTAAGTGCATAAGTGTTAACCTCTGTTCAGTTCTGAGTATTGCTCCTGTTTCATTTACACCCTTATATTGCCAGGTTCTATTTTCTTTCCTTTTTGAACTTTGACGAAAGAAATGCACACTTATCAACAAGAAGTTGTCTAGGCATATATCGCTGAATTATCGTGTCTGAACCACAACCTCTACCTTGTTTTTATTGTGCGCTCCGATTCCCTTTTTCATTTCATGAGCATATATATTTTATGCATCCATGATAAAAAAAGGGTGAATGATTTCTTTGGCCGTTTTTTCTCTCATCGAGTTAATCCAGCACCCATTTTTCAAGTGTTTATTTCAGTGTTTAGGGAGCTGAGGGTCAATATAAATGATAGTGTAGAAATAGAGTCCTCCTGAAAAATTCCTCCTTTTATTTTCATTACTTATATTTTCATTCATGAGGCACCCAGCATTAATTTACATTGGCTTCATCTATGAAGTTTTAACATCCATTAATTTTGTTAAATCCTCAGTACTTCCTTAATCCACTTATAAGGGACGCTATCATATGCTCTTCGCTTGATCAATCGGATCATAACCTAGCTGAAATTGTTTCTAGAGTCCACTTTTCTACTATGTTTCCATTATCATCTTTGTTTATTAATAACTGATCCCTTGCTCCATAACTTCTTTTACTACATCCTTTTTGTTCTTTCATTAATTAATGTTACTGTTTGTTTCTAAGTGTGTTGTTAACGTTCTCTCCTTGATCTCTATTAATATTTTATACGTGGTTGGGATGCAAGTGATAGGAGGATATTTGCTATATAATTTCATTTCCTAATTCCTATAGAGGCTATAGAGTCTCTAGACTCTCGTATATTACTTCTAATTTCTATTCTCTTGTTTTTCGTCTCCTTAAATCTCATACTTACTCATCTATCGTCTCTAGTCTCACATCTCTCACCATTAATCTCTAGTCTCTCACCAATCGTCTCTGGTCTCTCGTCTATCATCTCTAGTCTCTAGTCTCTTTGAAAAATAGCGTAACAAGGTGTTTTGACCTTAATAATTGCAGGTAACAGATTTTATATGTCAATTTGATTGATATACCTATACTTCACTTTCATAAATCTCCTCCCAAAATCTCTGAATTTCTTCTTTAGGTGATGGCTTTTCTACTTTAATCGTAATCCTATTCTAATTCTCGTAATAGAGTTTTGGCCGGGTCTTCTCTAAATATCTCTATCTATTTTTTTTTCTTTTTCTGAATTTTCATATATGCTGTACAAAGCATCGTGAATTGGACCATTTTTTCTAATTGCAATGCACAAGTGGGTCACCCAATTTTCCACCCTCCTCTTATATCAATGCTGTCTGCATTCCAAAATGGAGAAGTTACTGCCACCACCACAAGAAGAAAAGTGCAGAGCTTACATATAGAGAGAGGTTTGGAAAATGGGGACCCACTTGTGCATGCAATTAGAAGAAGGAACTAATACTAGCTGCAAAGGTTAAAAAAAGACAAGATATTTAAAAATCAGAAAATAAAGAAAAAAAAATAGAATAAATTTTATATTACCCGGCAAAACTCTATAGAGAATTAAGAAAGGATACGATTAAAGGTAGAAAAGCCAATCTACCTAAGAGAAAGATAGTTGAGGGAATTTTGAGAGAAGGAGATTTATGAAGTGAAGTTAACCTGATAATGAGGCCTGATTGAAAAAGAGAAATATGTAGAAATCATACGCCCCCCAAGGATAAACATGCGATTATACCAATGGAGGTGGAAAGAAATGACAGAATAATGAAGTAAAAAGTACTTTAAAAGGAGTGGAAGTTGGAAGCACCAGGAAAAGATCAAGTACATAATGTATGGTTAAAAGGACTAAAAGTACTAATCAAAACACTAACAGAAAAAGTTTTAAAAGCTAATAGAAAACCAGGAAGGAATCCCAGAATGGCTCACTAGTGAAATTACAATATTAATACCAAAAAAATGAGGAAACAGAATTGGCGAGCAAATACCGCCCAATCACATGCTTAACATAACAATATATAAAATACGTTACTGGAGTCCAGTGGCGAAAGGGTAACACACACCAAGAGCAAATAACGTATTAATGAGTAATAAGGATGCAGTAGATGATTTTTTGGAACAAAGGACAGTTATTAATAAGCAAGATGATAATGGAAAATAGTAGAAAAGGCAGAAAACAGTGCGTCAGTATGGTATGGATCGAGTTATGCAAGAAAGCAATATTGAATAGGCGTCTCTTATAAGTGAATTAAGGAAGTACTGAGGATTTACAAAATTAATGAGATGGTTATAAACTTCATAGATGAAGCAATGAAGGAAACTGAAAACAAAACATAAAGGCGCTATGATGAAAAAAAAGGCAATTAAAATAAAAAGCGGTATCTTTCAGGGGGAGACTTCTCAGATTTTCCCCACCTGTTGTTCTATAACTGGCTCTCAATCCTAATGGCACACTATAATAAACTTGGAAAATACATAATAGATAACTCGATAGAGAAAAAAAGGCAAAGAAAATACACCTTTTTTATATGGATGACATAAAATAATATGCTCAGAGAAAAAATGGAATCGAAAAACAGGCACCTTCTTCCAGCGATATTACCCTTTGTGGATATGTATTGAAAATGTTTGTTTACCATAAGTTAGCCGTAGTGAATCTCAACAAGGAAGAAGAAGAGAAGCTGGAATATAAGGGTAAATGATACGGAAATACAAGAACTAGAACATACCGGTTAATACCTAGGAATTGAAGAGTCTGATGAAATAGAGTCAAAAAGATGAAAGAAAAAAAAGATAAAAGAAGAAAAGTATTTAGAATCAGAATTGAAACTCAAGCAGTAAAATTATGCCTTAATCTACTCTAGTAGTATAATTCTCACAATCAAACATCGGTATAGATAGCAGTGCTTCAATATGAATAGCTAAGTGGATCGATGTAAAAAACTAGAAAAGTGTTAACATGCCTCATAAGAGTAATCTAACAAAAAATCAATGCATACCAAGGATTTATTGTGCCTAGAAAGGAAGGAGGAATGGGGTCCACAAATGGACAATATTAAAACAGAATAAGGTTTAATCAAATATTAGAGAGTAAGAGAAAGAAAGTTATGAGATCAGGGTGTATGAGCAGCGAGATAAAAGAAACCCCAAGCGAACATCAAAATATAAAAAAAAAAGGATTACCTGAAGGAGTAGAAGCGATTGAGGTAGAAAGAATTAGAAAACATAAACAGAAGTAGGAGAAGAAAATAACAACAAGGCAAACAAGAATAATAATGATATCACCAAATAGAAGGAGCATGTATGTGGAAAACACTTTAGGATAGAATGCACTGGACCAGATTTACATCGATAAGGAGCATACAGTAGAAACCTTTAAGCAGGAGGATACCAAAAAAAGAGACGAGCAGAAACACGAATAGGCGCATATAGACCGAGATACTAAGACATAACCTGTGTTCAGGAAAAGATGTGCAGAAAGTCAAGGCACAAAAAACAGAAACAGTCAAACCTATACGGACAGGATGCGAAACACTGCTGACGACACGGGATTAATCAGAATAAGGAGCATAACACAATCTGCAAATTATGATGTCATATGAAACTATCCTAAAAATAAAAAACAATTTGAAATATTAAACTGATAATATATCTGGCAATCATCAAAGCCATAATAAGAAAACAAGGTAGCCATGAATACCTCTAACGACCGATACACACAACATCTATACATACACCACATAACCGACCAGACATAGTAGTAAGGAGAAAGAAACGTTAGAAATTAACTATTTTTATGATAGATTGAAATAAGCAGTGACAAGAGAATAACACGTATATGAGAGAAAAAAGTAAGTAAATATATGTAGACTAAAATATGACGTAAGAAGAATGTGGGGGGTGAGGGGAGAAGTTGAAAATATACCCAAGAGTTACACAATTGGACGCTGGAGTGGTGAAGAAAAAGCGTGACTACGACATACTAAGAAATAGCTACCTAAATCGTAGTAAAATTCAGGGACGAAAAAAAAAAGCCTGTCAATTCCTAAGACTCGTGCCTAAAGGAGTACCAAAAAAGATGCCTTCATGCCATAAGGTGCGCGGATTGGCCTGAGATGCAGGATTAAATCTAAATAGAGAGGGGGAAGGGAAAAAAAAGTAAAAATTCAAATGTTCCGATGTCACTTATATCGATCGGAAACAAAAACTTAAAAAGACATGGAAACCATTCAAAATATTTATAAAAAAAACACAAGACATTTCAATGGATCCATCATCAATAATTTGTACACCTCGAATTTATCACGAGAAGAATAATATAGCAATGGTCTGGAAGAAAGAAAACCACAACCTCCCAGGTCACGATCACCATGCAATTGGTGTAAAAATTTCATTTTCCAGAGGCGGATGGTTCTCACCCTCCCTGGGTTTTCGGAAAATAATGATTCGCGCAAGTACGCCTCTCCGAGAAATCCTCTCTATCCGTCTCTCAGTGCTAGTCCGCCTAGAAAAGTTCGATTACCGTACGGTTCAAACTGATTCGCCTTAACGATGTTGGGCTGGTTGTTCTAATATGGATTGCACTCTTGCAACTTTTCATATCTCAATGACATTAGCATTAGAGTAACACTGAAGAAGAGTTTCTAACGACAAACGATAGAGATGCTGACTCTCTTGAAACCCATATATTCGCAAACTAATTGTATGTAACTCATAAAATATCCTAAATTTACCTGTAATTACTAACAAATAATAATCGAAAGTGATTAAAAGAACTTTGTGGTTGTGAGCGAAACGATTTCTCGTTCTGAATTAAAAATTTTTTTTATCGAACTTAAAAACAAAAAAACTAAAAGACATTGTTTAAATACATTTTCAAAACTAATTTTCATTTTTTTTGTTAAAAAAAAAAAATTTGCAGATTTTGAATCGATATTTCAAAAAAATACAATGCAAAAGCGTCTCACATAAATTTTTTGGTCCAATTATTATATTCATCGATTGGAAAACAGAAGAAATATTCAAATGGAGTCGTTTGTGTAGACACGGTAAACTTTTCAAATATTGGAACATCTCCTGAATAAACATTTGAATTTAATCATTTCGATAAAAGTTTCAAAAAAATTTTTGATATTATGTTATTGAAAGAGTTAAAAGAAAATTTATCAGAAAAGAAATTAAAGATTTTTGTTTTTAATATGACATTCATAAGCAAAGAAATGGTGGTACCCAATGTCCTCTATAGTATTTCGTGCAGCAATTATGTAATTAGCTTTGTAAAATCTTTTAACATAGTTAACCTTTAATTTAAATCATTCGAGACAGAAAATGGTCTTAACCCTTTCTTTCCCAATGTGTACTACAGTTCACATCATATATAATATAACTGAAATTGTATAAAATCCTCACAATGTGGAAATTTTTATACTGCAATGCATAAATTGATATATCTATCGACATCTGGCAAGTTTTCACTGTTTTTGGTACACTTCATCTAGTTAGTAAGACATACAATCAGTGTGCCTCTGAAGACTTGAGAAAAAGCTGTGTTTCGCTCATTTTTAGATGATCACTATTGCAGCAAGGGTTGTGGAGTCGGTTCTAAGAAATTTTTCCGCGTCCCGACTCCAACCGCTCTTGGGAAATTTCCGACACTCCGACACCATCTTGAATGATTCGAGCCCAGACTCCACCCTTTGAAAATTACCGACCTCCGACTCCGTACTCACCCTCTATGATGAAAAATCTGTATAAAACTCTATTGGACATGGATATTTTTACAATATATATATATATAATAATATATATATAATAATAAGTATTAGATATATATATATTATACTATAATATAATATATATATATCATATATGATTCGAGTTTGTTGATTACCTGTGTTAATGTATATGTAAACTATGGTCTATGGTTTGAACTAAGAGGTATAGATCTAAGTAAAATGTTGTCAGATGGACAACTTAGGGGTGTGCTAGTGTGAGAAGAGTTTGATAAAATTGAATTGATTCAGTATCTTAAATAGAATGTGGGTAAATTTAGAGATAAAATGAAAGTACGTTGAGATGGTTTCATCATGTGGAAAGATGGATGACAGTCGGTTGGTTAAACAGGATGTATAGTGGTGAGTGTGCCTGGAATCGAACGGCTGGGAGACCGAGAAAAAAGTGGATTGAGTCAGTAACATGAAGGAGGAATAAATGTGAGTTTGCGAGAGAGAAGAAAAAGGTGCAAATAGTGTGGAAATGTGGGTTTGGTGAGGGGTATTGTTGTGGCCCAAGGAATTAACCCCACTTTGACGAAGATGCCATAGTGAGGGTCCGGTCGCGTCCCATGAAACTCTTAAGATGGTTTTCTGCAGATGCGACGAGTTTTCCACTTAAAAGGTATAGAAGGGGGTGGTAACGCTGGGCTTTTCTTTTCGACTTTCGTCATAGAGCCTAACTTCTTTTTCTATTTCTATATGCTTCGCACCAGGCCCGTAGCCAGGAATTTATTTTCGGGGGGGGCTGCGACTTTCGCAAGTGGTTACATATTTGCTAGGTTAAATTCAATATATATATATATATATATACTTATATACTATATAATATAATATATATTATATATATTATAAGGAGGTTATTCATATAAGGTATATATATATATAAGCTAATATATATATATAATATATATAAATAATAGAAATAATAATATAATATATATATTATAAATAAATATATATTAGATAATATATAATAGTATATAATATATTATAAATATGATATAATATTCACTATATTTATATTAATATATATATACTACTAATACTATATATAATATATATAATAATATATATATATACATATAATATAGAATTATTTATTCGTCATAGCAATCTTACCATCGTTTTATAAAGGGTCATTTTCAGGTTTTGCCTTTGGCTTTTGGGACTGGAGTGAGTTCAAAATATTTCATGCTGACTTCTGTGCTGAGAATTTCGATGAATTGACAGTAATAGGCAAGACCTGTAATGGCGATGCTAATTCAAAACACACTGATCCCGGTAAATCGTTTTCAGACCCGTTAATGTCGAAAAGGTTTCTTCTCTATGTTGCGGTGGTAAATACAGGCCAGTACTGCTAAGATTTCAGAGGAGTAGGCGATGTTAGGGAACCTCACAATTAGCCATAAATACCGATCGCAGTTTTGGGTTTCCATTTTCTAAACACGCTTTATTTCTGCCAGAGCACCACTCTCCTTAGTGCATCCTCGTGAGGGATCTGGAAGGTCATCTTTATAAAAGGATGCTTTGTTTCAATATGCTTATAAGGTTCATTGCACTTTTCTGGTAAAATATACTGATGTGAAATGATAGTGGTTTAATGGCGAAGAGAATATCGATAACAGTCAACCAGAAATCAGATCAATCAATAACGGAAATAAAAAACTGAGATGCCGGTAAATCATGATTCGGGATCTGATGTAGGCGATGTTACAAGGATGTTTCTGGAACTTCGTATTTCCTGAAATTGTTATTTGCAAATACCCTAAGCTGTCCCGCATACATTTTAGCCCTGTGTGAAAATATTGGGGTTTAAACCTGTGTCTGCATTTTGTCTATCTTTGTCGAGAAGTTGAATAATGCCTTTCATTAAGTTATTGCACTGACAATGGTCCAAATTGGACACTCTGTTTTGACAAGGTGTAGGTTAATTCCAAGAAATTTACTAATCGTAAGTAATGTATTATGAAAGATTCAAATCACTGATTGATATTTAAGCAACGAAGTAGCCCTATGTGATAGTAATTCACCAGGCCATTTCTTCATTTCTTCCATGAGCAAGTATGGGCTCCAAGAGTCTTTTAAAAAAGGAAAACCACTTCATGCCGTTAACACCATCTGGTCTCGCACATCTTTTGATCCTCTTGTTTATTTTGTGTTTACTAGAAAACTTTTTTATCTTCCAGAAGTTTTGTGGCCTTCGACTCGGATCGAAAAAAGTAAATATTTCAGGATGAATCCAAAGACCTTTCGAATGCCTGAATTTAGAAGAGTCCTGAGAGAACATAGATTTGAACAAATGTGATTACACAATGTGTGTATATAATGAGCTTTAGGAACTCATATCCGAATAACAGATTGCACTCCACGGAATTCGCCTCTCATGGAAGGGGCTCCATCATATCCTTGGCCTCTTGAAATGTTGCGAGTTTTAAACCAAAGAGAGCCGATCTCTCCTAAAATTTTCATTTGCCAATGCTTTCTGAGATATCATAAATCGCGGAACAGGATGATAAATAAATTATAAAAGTAGAAGGGAGTTATCATCTCCAGTCCATCACCCACTCTCGTACCTTACACAAATGGGGTTAAAAACTGTTCTGCGTTTTGGGATAATATTCCGTTGTTATACTCAGCTAATACTGAAAAAAATATGATATTTTAGAAAATCACTTTTTCCCTATTGTGTTCCTTATAGCATAAGCTTGAAAGAAATTGACTATGAATTTCAAAATTCTGTCATCATCGGAACTGCGCATGACATTGAATTTTTTGGAGGATAGAAGTTAAGTGGTTCTTCAAAAGCTTGGCTCACCTCCATTTGCTCGAAGACCTAAAGAAGGTTTCTAAATTTACGTACATTTTTTCAGCCTGGTTGATAATGTCACTTACTTATCAGACGTCAACTTGAGACCCTTAATAGTAAACGACCTTAAGCTAACACTAAATCTGATTAATATCGGTACAAGTGTTCCTCTATATTCACATTCAACATTTTCTAATTTTGAGTGTCCCAGACTTGTTGTCATGCTTCCGTATGTTTGTCTGAATCAGAGCTCAAAATTATGTATCTTATTATATATTATATATATATATATATATATAATTATATATATATAATATATATATATAATATATCACTATATATATAGGTAATATATATATATATAATATATATATAATAAAAATAATATATATAAATATTATATATAATATAATACTATTATAATATAATATATATATATATATAATATCATAAAATAATATATATATATTAACTAATATATATTATATTATATATATATATATATATACTGTAGTTTGGTTTTCTGCTGAAAAATTTGCAGTCGATAATTTCGGGGGAGGGGGCTGCAGCCCCCTCACTCAGCCCCCCCCTTGGCTACGCCCCTGCTTCGCACCTAAAGCCCGCAGTCTTGGGGGAGTAAGAAGGGTGATGATTGAGAGTGATTATATTATATATATAATATATCTAATATATATATATATAATATAAATAAAATATTTATATATATATTTAATATATATATATATAGATATATATATATATTATATATATATATATATATATATAATTAATATATTATTATATAATACTATTATATATTAATATATATAATACTTATAATTAAGATAATAATTGACACCTACACATTTTTTTTTTTCGGGTGTTTTTAGATAAGAAATTTAGCAATATATATATATACTTAATTATTAGTATAATAAATTATTATATATATATATACTATAATATATATATATAATATATATAATATTATAATATATATATATATATATATATATAATTATATATATATATATATATATATATATGGCAGTAGCCAAAAAAAAAATATATATATATATATATATATAATATATATAATATATAATATATATATATATATATATATATATATATATATATATATATATATATATATAATTATATATAATATATATATATATATATATTATATATATATATATAAAATAATATATATATATATATAATATATATATATAGGGTGTGAAAAATCGTTTATTTTTGTAATTTTTTATGTTTTTTTAAAAAACACGTTTTTTTTTTAAAAACAAAATGTTTTTTTTTGTTTTTTTTTTTTTAAAAATTACCTCCTTTTTATGTATATTAAAGATGTTTTATAATTATACAGTAAAGTACCAATACTCCCTCTAGATAAATTTGTACTATTTACGGATTTTTATAACTATACGTTTATATATACTGCTATTACTTATAGGGGTAAGGTATAAGTATATTGAGGGGTTAGATATAATATACGGATTAATAAATATATATTATATATCATATATTATATATAATAATATATATATTCTTTATATGGTATCAAAAAAATATATATATATATACAGGTGGTTTTGGGGGGGTGTCAGGAGAAAATGAGAATGGTAGGAAGGCATTGATTTTCATTGTGGCAGGAAGGAATGTATGTGTGTAAGTAAGACTTTCTTTAAACACAAGAGTATCCACAAGTATACACGAGTTGGTGTAGGTAAGATGGTGTCAGAGATGGTGAAAAGTATGATTGATCATGTGTTTATGAAGAAGATATTAAAGTATTGTATGGAGGTTAAATCAGTGAGGGTTTAGGAATGGGATTATTGTTTATTTATGTGTTTCATATGTAATTAAGTTAGTGGGGGACGTGATGGAGAGGAAGGTGGTTAAAATTAAGAGTGAACAAGGTATAGGATAAGTATGTAAGAACCCTCGCAAAGTAAAATCAAGGAATGTGAACATGAGAACTGAAATTAAATCTGGTAAGCAAATGAAGGAAGCATTGTTTAGCATGGCAAAAGAAGTATGTGTGTGTGGCTACAGTAGAGTAAAGAATGATAAAAAGTGAGTGGTGAATGAGAGTGGAGCAAGCCGGTTAACGTAACAAAAAAGCGTCGAGTGAATGGACTAGAGAGCAAATGAAGTTTTCAGAAGAAAGAGTGTTGGATTTCATAAAGGAGGAATAGAAGAATGCTGAGAAGAGATGCATACGTAAAGAGAAGAAAGAAGGTAAATAACAGTTTGGAAAAGACGAGATGGAATGAGGATCGAGACAAAGGAGTAGTAGGAAGCCATCTTACCTGAGGTGAATGAAAGCGGACGAAAAGGTTTAGAATTAGAAATAAGGGGAACACTGCTTAGAAATTGTAATTATAGGAAGATGGTTGTTTTTTGAGAGATAAAGGCGTGAATAACATGATTGAGTTGGAGTGTGAGGTAAAGAACAGGCTGTTGGGATAAATCTGTATAAGTATTGGCAGTAATGTAAATCGATGGTGTGTGGGTTTGAATGACAAAGAAGGAATATGTTTTTGGGGATGAGGTTATACGTATGGAGAAGGAAAGGTAGAGTGAGTTTGAAGGAAGATTTAATATCTGCAGGTATAGTAAAAAAGTTACTGGTGAAATGAATCAAGAAAGGAGGCATAATGGTGATGATTGGACTCTTGAAGGCTTGTGATAATAAAGCCTTTGTTGGAGGGTATAAGTTCGAGGGAATTGGAGGAGAGCAGTGAGATAGTACCTTATAATAAAAGGGTAAGGTGAGATTAATAAAGGAACTGTAGATAATTAGTTTATGAGTTGTTGAAGGTAAGAATATTTGTTGCTGTTTTGGTGAAAGAAGTACAGCCGAGTGACTGGAAGGGACGATTGGTGAACAGAACAAAGGTGCGTTTAGGAGTAGTAGAGGATGTGTGGATCAATCTTTATATTTGGCGAGTGTATAGCAATTGTTTGAATTTGAAACTAAGTCTATCGAAAAATGAGAGAGAGGGAAGAAGTAAATTTTATTAGGTTTTTTATTGGATTTACAACAGGGGATGATGAGGGGTTTTATAGGAAGGGACTATGGAGGTTTGTTAGTGAGTATTATAGTGTTGGGATAGCGGTCGCGTAGAATGGAAGTGCAAAAAAGCTAAATGGTAATATACGATACGTGAGGCAGGTGTGTAAGGAATAATGTGTGTCAAAAGTGATGGTTTGAGTATTTGAACGCGAGTGAGGCAGGTGTGGTTATGTCTCCCTTGGGTTGATTCAATTTGTATATGGGAATTGGAGGTTAGAAAAAAAGAATTAGAAGTAAGGGTGACATAGAAAGGTGTTAAAATGATGGAGATGAGTGGAGCCTATTATCCTATTATATGCAGATGATTTGGTTTTGTGTGGCGAATCTGAAGAAGTTTGAGAGGATTGGAAGAGAGATTTGGCAGTGATGTGTAAAAGGAGGGGTTTGAAAAGTAAAGCGTAGATAAGGAGTTAGTTTTGATGGATGTGAGGCAGCCCGCTAACTAAGAATCATATAGGCCCCCCCGCCATAAGTGGAAATGGAGGCTCCCTTGGACATATATTAGTATGTATATATATAATATACATCACTAATAATAAGTTAATATATATTATATATGATATATATATAGTATATATTATATATATATATATATATATATAATAAATAGGTATATATATATATAATATATATATTATTATAATATTATATATTATATATATATATATAATATTATATACTATAGTAAAATATTTAAATATATATATCATATAATATGATAATATGATATAATATATATATAATATATATAATATATAATATATAATATATATATATATATATAATATATTAGTATAATATATATATCTAATATAGATAGCTACTATTATATATATATATATATATATATATATAGTATATGCACGCTTATTGTATATTTATCACATTAACTCCTTTTTATTGGAGAAATTAAATATTTGCATAAAAAAGTAAATGACATTTTAAAAATTGCATATAAAAATGAGTATAAATGTTCTTTAAAAGGTAAAAAACATGTATTAAAGACTTTTCACCTTTTTGTACAAAAAAATTTATCAAATTCTCAAAAATAATATTTTTTACATTGAGAACAAAATATTATTACTATTTTTAACTTAAATATCTAATTTCCCCCTCCCTCCTCCAAAAAAATGGAAGTAATCAATCTAGTTAATTGATATAATAAAAAATAATATATTATATATATATATAATATATAATATATATATAATATATAATATATAATATAATATAATTTATATATTATATATATATATATACCATATGAATACAAAATTATAGAAATAAAGATTATGAAAAAATTCGTGAATAATCTGTTCTCGGCTTGTCACAACTGCAAGGAAATATTCGAAAAGATTAATGCTTTAAGTATATACTGACGCAAAAACGTTTTTGGGGCCTCATATTCCATAATTTATCAACCACTTCTTTCAGATCAAGGTACGCATGTCCATTCAATGCTTGAATAATGGCAATGCACGTTAAGGATTGTTTTGTGTCAAATATTGTTCCTAAAAAAGTTTTTATAAACTTCGAGTCTTTGAAAACGACTTTTAGCTGTTGCAGAGTTGTTACTGGTGGAAAACTGGGGGGTCAAATACAACTGGAACTGGCGTAACACAGGATCGGTAAGTACTTACTGGCTAAGCAGCTGCTTCTATCGAAATAAAAAGTATGTCTAAATAATCTTTAATAGTTACCTATGTTTCAATTTTCACTTCCTGATAAGTCACATAATATGCTTTGATAGGTGATTTATTGTTCATAAACCGAAAGATAAATCTTATTTTTCTCCAGTTTGTAGCTTTTATTCTTGCATACTTTTTATCATTTCGAAAGTATTGCTATTGCTATAGCGAGCAAAGGAATGAAAATAACTCATTAACATGTCATGCTAATGAAAACGAGTAGTAATCTGTGTCATTTTAATATATATAAAGGTAGAGATTTATGAATACCTCACTTATTACTAAAGGCTTTCAAATGAGGTCTTCAATATCTTCATGAGATAAGCTCATACAAAAACTTTTAATCTGTATTTGACGTTTGGAAATTAAATACCTTACTTCAATGTTTCCAATATGTATAATTCGAGGAAAAATCACAGCAAATCATTATCATTTAAAATATGTGTCTTAGCTATCACATAAGTTTGATTTTTATAGTACTATATTATTGTCTCACCAATAAGGTAAGTGCTTCTGAAGATCTGTATGTGGAACTTTGTACAAAATATTTTATTGGAACAACTTGATGCTTTACAATAACTTTACATTGAAAACAAGACAGTGAATCAACTCCAAGTTTCTAACTGCTTCACTGATATCAGAAAAAGGCTTCGTTTCCTTATCCCCTTGACTTCTTTACTCATTAATATCACTTGAGATAAGAACTGCGAATACATTTGAAATTAGTTTTTTTTATTGCTAGTAAGGAATCATACTGGGATGACCAACCTAGTTGGACACAATTTTTTAGTTTTTGTGTGAGAGTTTCGTTATTTGTTGAGCAACTGTTAGTTCCTTGCATAATCCAATTGATACTGATACTTAAGAAGATGAAATCTCAATAATTAACTTTTTCCAGTTCTGTCTACAAAATTTTGAAGAGTCCTATTTTGATATCTTTTTTACAAGAATCATTAAATGATATTTAATAAATTTATAAATAATGAATAACTTCATCGCAAATAAACATTTGGAAAATTTTTCACTTGTAATATCAGACCTGAAACGTCGCTGAATATCGTTCCCTATCTGCTATTGGCTCCTACCATCATAGAACCTGACCCTTAGCATGTTTTCTAGGAGGTGGTATATGTTTTATTGGTTATCTAATCGCTTAATTATTTGTTTATTTTTTTCAAAAGTTTTATCGGCAACTTAGTATTCTCTGTTATGTTATAAAAAACCCACAAATTTTTCTTCAAGGGAGTGTAGCAAGCTGTATTTTCTATAAGTGCACTATCCCCTAAAATTTTACACCCCCCTTAAATAATGGACATAAAATTATAGGATAATTTTCAAGCCGATTTTGAACCCATATAAAAGACTTTGCGATTAAAAAGTAGGAGAAAACTTTTCAACTATAAATAAAGTTGATGTATACAAAAATAAACATTATTTTCCATCTTTCAAAAAATTTTGTTTAATTTCGAAAAATAACATTTTATTTTGGTTTATTATTGTCTATATTTTGAATTACATATATATGGTGCACCAAATCTTAGGGCCCCTCTAAGCAGTTTTAATCCGGCCCTGCCACCTAACTCAACATAACCTTCTCTAACATAGTCTATTTTCCCTACCACATCCAAACTAACAACATCTAAC
>JABUQX010138617.1:35000-37500 GCA_015478945.1 Trachelipus rathkii
CGGTGATCTCCAGATGAAGTAGCCACGACTTAACATCAGGCCGTGCTTCAAGCGGCCTTCCAGTCCCTAAATTTGAAATCATGTTTAATACAAATTTTGAAGTTCAAAAATATTGTATTAAAAATATGAAATAATGAATAAAAAATTTTCATTCCATGCATGCTTTGAGGATTTCAAGGTGGATTAGTCTCATGAGGTTTGCGGTTAAATAACTAATCAGAAAAAGTCGTCACTTTCTGATTCACGGTTAATTACCTTTTCTCCGATATTTTGACCGATAAGGTTAAGCCTTGGGCTATGAAAGAAGATAGTTTTCTTCTTTACAAATTAAAACTCAACTATTAACTATATATATATATATATATATATATATATATATATATATATAACATATATATATATACTATACTATATATAACCTCTTTATGCTGCTCTTCTGCTATATATATTACTGCAATGTGTTATTATATAGTATGTGTATAATATATATATATATATATAACAATAATATATATATACATATGTATATGTAATATATCTTTATATCTTCTCATAACATGTATATATGTATATATTACTGCTTTACAATAAATGATTTACATTATATATATATAACATAATAATAATAGCCTTGTATATATATATAACAACAATAATATGTATGTAGCCATGTATGTAACAAATGTCAACCTCCTTCCATATATATATATATCTTTATGTATATAAATATATATATATATATGTATCTTCATATGTATGTCACTAATATAATAATCTTGTGTATGTATAACAGCGATATAATATTGCTGTGTATTGTTTGTTGTAATATATGTATACATGTAACTTATATATATATATACTATCTTATATATATATTTATATATATATTATATATATATATATAATATATATATATATATATATATATATATATATATAATAACAATAACTATATATATATCTTTATATATATATCTTAATATATATATATAATAACACATGGCAGTAATTATATGTTCTTTCTATATATATATATATATATGTAATAATATATAATATAACATATATAACCTTATCTATATATATATATATATATATGTAGCCTTATGTAATAATAATATGTATATAACCAACCCAACCAGCAACTGTACCTTTATATATCATATGCTATCACCTCATATATATAAATACTTTGCCAAAAAAAGTGTATATGTATGTAACCTTATAATATATATATATATATATGTATATACTATCTATGTATATATATATATATCACTAATATATATATATCTTCCTGTATATGTATGTATATATATATATATAATAACACATTCACATTAATATATATATATATATATATATATATATATATATATATAATATAATAACTATATATATATTATATATCATAACCTTATATAAATATATATATATATATATATATATATGCATATATAATATATATGTATAAAAAAGGCGCGAAGGGCTGCGTGATGATTTAGTTATGTATGTATATATAATATATATATCTATGCCTCATCTTCCTTCTTTGCTAATATATGTAATGTGTATGTATGTAGTAATATTTATTTAATGAGTATTTACTTAATATTAATCTTCTTTTATCATAAATATATATATCTTATATATAACTAATAATGTATATCAACCAATTATATATAACATGCTCATTCACTGTAAATTCATCTCCATCTTAAACAATTTTAAATAATTATAACAATTAATCATTCTATTTTATATGTTTCATTTTAATTGTTAATCACATAGTAATGAAAACGATGTAATGTGGGTCAGTTGCGAATTTTGAGAGTGAGAGAGAGAGAGAGAGAGAGAGAGAGAGAGAGAGAGAGAGAGAGAGGCGAGAGAGATGTTCTTCTTCTTCATCGAACCATTTTCCATTCTGCTTCTTCATCACAAAATCCACATCAGAAACAGCCTTAGCAGTTATAAGGCATTAACAACAACAACAACAACAACAACAACAACAACAACAACAACAACTGGAAGTTAGTCATCAAAATGAGATCGATCCCGCGCTCGACAGCCACCAAGCAGCGACCGGGCCAGCATCAGCATCAGCAGCAGCAGCATCAGGAGCAGAAGCAGCAGCATTTAATTTTTGTCGAATCATTTTTCCATTCTTCTGCCTCTTCTTCTTATTATTATTATTATTATTATTATTATTATTATTATTATTATTATTATTATTATTATTATTATTATTATTATTATTATTATTATTATTATTTTTTTCTTTTTTGGGTCCATACCTTTCAAGAATACTCTTTTTCTGAGAGTGAGAGAGAGAGAGAGAGAGAGAGAGAGAGAGAGAGAGAGAGAGAGAGAGAGAGAGCGAGAGAGATGTTCTTCTTCTTCATCGAACCATTTTCCATTCTGCTTCTTCATCACAAAATCCACATCAGAAACAGCAGCAGTTACAAAGGCATTAACAACAACAACAACAACAACAACAACA
>JABUQX010138618.1:0-12500 GCA_015478945.1 Trachelipus rathkii
TTTTTATATATATATTATAAAGATAAGAAGGCATATATATATATATATATATAAGAGATATGTTATGTTATATATATATATATATATATATATATATATAACTGTTAATAGTCAATGTAGGTATACATATTACCGCCGATATAAAAATGCCAAATAGTATATTAATTTACTTATATACAATATAAATACTGCCGAATAATATATTAATTTACTGATATAGGATTTGCCAAACAATATATTAATTTACTTACAAAAGTGCCGAAAACTAATGTTAATGTTGTATTTATAACATACGTTGTTTTATTGTTTTATACATACGTACATACATAATTATATATGTGTGAGGTGCCTAATATATAGAAGAATTTAGGACCAATTAGGTCCATTGCTCCCTCAATTTTGAGAGGTTAAGAATGAGCACAGATTACTGCACTTAGGTAAAATGCAGAGAAAGATATAATTCTGTCCGAGCTGCTTACTCATCCAGTTGGAGGAGTATGAGCTTAGCTTACATGGGTGAGGACACAGTCTAAAACCGCTGATAGGTCCGACCTCTCTGACCCAGATAATTATTCAGGTCATGGTAGAGGAAGAGCCATGAGGACAGTCCATTCAATTTAGAATGAAGAGGTATTTAATAAAAAGTACGGAAAACAGTGCTAAAGTCAAGATTCAAGGCTTAAAGGTGTTATTAGTAAGAAGAAGACGGTGGATCAAACTTCAAAAGGAAATTGGACAGTCATTTTGAAGCATTGAAAAATCTAACCTAGTACTAATGTCACTAATAACCCAAGATCGAGATTAACAAGCTTAGATAGTTTAGAGACAGTGAAGTGATAAGGGTCAATCCATCAAGTGCTGGAGGTGCGGAATTGTACCCGTTAAGACGTCGCCGATCAATTAGTAATCTGGACGATGCCAAGTTGGCATAAATATATATATATATGTATTTTTTGTCATTCTTGTGCCTCGCAAATTGAAAGGATTGATTCCAGCCACTTCTTAACTGTGGAAAACCGTACAGATAAATAGAAATATTATAGAATTTTTTTGTTCGGTTTGTTAAATCAGAACAAATCTGGCACGAATAGCAGATAGGCACAAACGCATTGAGAAATAGCGCCAATTAATAGTTCAAATCAGAAGTAATAGATTCGAAGGCGAGAAATAGCCATAGTTTATGGAAGAACATTTTATTATGCCAGCGGCTAAACAATCCTATATTAAATATTTTAGAACAATATATATATATAAGTTATATATATGGTTAAGTTATAGATATATGTTATATATATATATATATATGTTATATATTATATATATATATATATATATATATATATATATTTGTTTATTAGTCTCACTTCGATTGGGCATTGCTTACATAGTTCAGGTAAAGGCAACTGACTATGAAAGGAAGTTGATTAGTATAGAATTGTGGCTAAAAGGCACAGCCGATTTAAATTTTAGGTTTAGGAAGCATAGAAAAAAAAATTATGTTGAAGAACATGATATTAATTCACCACAGCATAGTTAAGTTTCAGGAACCCAATTTTATATATATTTTTTATTTATTCCCATCGAATATATATATAACATTATTGTATTTTTTGGAAGCATTTTAAACTAACATATAGAATAGCTTTCCATATTTGATTTATGCCAGTAAAGAAAGGTATCTGGACCGCCTCGAACAATATCGCAAGATGTTTTTGTAGGTGATCTGTAATGTTATAAAGTCTCAAGAAAGACCGCCTCGAACGTTCATGTGTGATGTTTTTGTAGGTGACTTGTATGATTATAAAGTCCCAAGAACTCCGGAATTATTCGTAAATTCGTGAGGACAGTACCGATGAAAAACTCAGACACTTTTGAAGGAGATTCTGAGGATAATAAGGCATTAGGGAAAACATGCTGTAGGGCCACCTATACAAGTTTGTAAATTTTAGGTGAAGGGGTCACGAAGATTGATTCCAATTGCAAGTCAAATACCTGATTAGGTTCGAGGAAGGACAAATGTTGTCCCACTTTAGCTCACTTACCTGTAAGACAGAGAGGTAAAAGATTTACCATTTGAGAATGAGCATTACTTGCAACCCTTTGGTAAATATACAAAGGATGAAACAATTCCGTTCTGAGCGTGCATAGTCATTCAAATGGGAATGAATGCAGCTTATGCTGGTAGGGGCTACAGTTGTAAGGAACTGTGGAAGTCCGACCTCTCCGATTGATACAGATATTTTGATTCTGATAAGGAGATAGGAGAATGGTCCATTCGATTATGATCACAAGTTGAACTAGAATGATGAGGTACGTAGAGATGAGGTACCGAAAGCTGTAAGGATCATACTGCTTTACGCATAATGATGTGTAGAACCTCTTGGAAAAGAAAGAGTAGACGTATAGACGTATGAAGTACGAGATTAGGAAATTCGGAAAATACGCTGATCCAAATTGATGAGTCTCTGTAAAGAAACTTCATCGCACAACTCTAATGTACTTAGGGTAAACGTTAATGATACCATGACGTTTAAGTGTCCACCATCTTAAAAGTCGCAAGTACCATCGCGCATATGAGCAGAAGATACAGAGTTAATAGCAGAAGAGGAAGACTGGAATTGCCCAATGGAGCTGCATTTCAAGCATAAGCGAATACCTTCTAAGGGAACAGAGATTAACAATGCTCGCCTTCCAGCTTTTCTAATTCTAATAAGATACGAAGTTCTTCAGACTCATCTGCATATGATTGATATATTGGAGGTATCCAAAAGAAGGAAGCTAAACTTTGTGGAAAAGAGAAAGGAAGAGGTAAAGACTGTTGACAAACATTCATTGTCACTCTTATCGAAGTAGTAACTTCAACTCTAAAACTCTCTATATAACACAAGCATGAAGCTGGATTCACAGATCAATCAAAAGTTTCATCTGATCATACTAACCACCTATCTTTGTGAAGAAAGAAAGAACAAAATCCAAGAAATTGTGAGCGAAGGCCAAGCAAACGATTTCAAATTTGGTAGAGAGGTTAAAGGCTCAAGAGGTGTAACTCTAGTTTTGTTCTTTCCAAGAGACATAAGGTAAGGTGCACGGTATATTTGTGATCGGAAGAATACAGATGAATGCAGGTTATAATGTGAAGAAGTAATATTGAACTCATGATGCATATAAGAAGGCAAAAAGAAACAGATAGAAAATGCCATTTAAATTTATATAGAATATCACCAAAATCCTGCAGAACTACAACCATAAAGAACGATATCAGTAGAACACACCTTAATATACTTTTAATAATTAAAGAAGCCTTTAAGGCAGAAAAAAGTTAATGTCCGAAATAGTGAAATCAGTCCATGAAGAAGATTATCGTAAAATAACGCTCATGTTGGACACAGTAGAAGTATAGATAATGAAGCTTAAATAAAATAACAGAACAAAAATGATAGATGATAAAAGCAAGCTCATCCAAAAGAGATAGAATGAGCACATCAGTCAACTGTCTGGTTCCAATATGAAGAAAGCCTCTATATATTTATAAATAATGATATATGAGTTTTCTTCATATGATAACCTCTCAGTATTATCCAGCGGATCAAATCAATCATCCAGCGGATCAACTAACCTTAAGGTCATAGAACCAGGTGGCAACCAGGTAACAGTACATCACAGCTTTATACATCGATCAAACATAAATTGATCAGGAAGAAAGAATGATAGATTTAATACCTAAAGTAACGTAGAAGAAACATTTTTTGCTTAGAAGTTCAACAAGGAACACAGATATGTGTAAACTCATAGGAGAATCTTAAGGAAAAGATTGCCGGCAAAGAAGCCCAAAAGCACCATGTTACAGGATCAATAGATTCATCAGAACTTACTAATCTGAAATTTGACATTTGTTGAAGGATACGAGAAAGTGCACGTTCAACTATCCAGACACATTGCTTCAAATGAAAGAAGTTTATACCAATAAATCTTAAGTTCGCAAACATCTTCTACTGATATACTTCGGAATACATATGTATAGGAACTGACTTTACAAACGGTTCAGTCTGATAGAAATTTTAGGAATAAAAGAAAGATATAGTTGGATTCAGGACAAAGGTAGTTAGACCAGTAAGAGAACCTGGGTATCCATAGTAATGTAAAGTCGAACCATCGTTAGGAAAGTAATAATGGAACCATTGATTTAATACTTTAAAGTCTTAATTAAGAAGACAGCAGTAAAAGTTAATGCTGCACACATATAAGAAAGAAAACAACTTTCTTTGAAAACAATAATAGTTAGAAAACTAATCAATGAAGAAAATAATTTTAGAAAATAATTTTAGAAGAAGGAAGTGTGATTCTGGTTATAAGAACAAAACAGCTGATATAAAGAAGTAAGATCGTTCTAAATTGAAAAACTGATTCAATAGGTAAGAACACCTTAGAAATTAAACAAGTAAGTGTATACTACTTCAACTTATGGCATTCTAATTAAATTAAATTTAGAGTACCTAAGTTTGGAGTCGCATACAATTTAAGAAGCATCATGTATATAAATAGTAAGTAAACATTTAAACAATTAAGTGACCACTAGAGATTCATTTAAAATATTTGTAGTAAAGGTACTTTACATTAACATTTTTTCTAATATTAATTTTTATTTTTCACATTTTTTTTTGTCAAAGCACAATGACCCAAGGTAGAAAAGATAATAATTTTAAGGATAATTTATCTTATAAATATGAGTGGTAACATTACTCAACATAACATGCGAAAACGCATAATAGGTAAGCAAGTAGGGAACCACTAGTGATTCAATACACAACTAACCACTTTGAATAATAAGTTTATAGCAGTCATAATTTTGCAGTTTTTCTTCTAAACTGATATAGTTCATATTTGAATAGATGCATAATGAATTTAGTGTAAGTCATAATAAACACATAATTCTCATTATATGATGTAATTTAGTAATTACCAACTACTTGTAACTTTAAAAATGTATGAATGAAAGAGTTAAAATTCTAACACATTGAGAACTTTCTGGTTACACAAGGGTCAGGTAACGGTAATGTTTGACATACATACCACGATTTGTTATTTCACTAATACAATTACACTTAAACATTTCACGTTTAAAGTAAAGATCTTTACATGTAAATCTCATAATCATTACAGATATACATGTATACATTCATAGATGTAAACTTTGAGATATACATAAATTGATTCATATGTGGGTATTGCGTACATATTTGAAAGTAATTCCTACATATGGAGCATTATGTGTATATGTAAACGACAGGGAAACATTTATCTATTAATTAACTTTACAAGAAACAGACATTAAACATATTAGGTACTTTACCTACACCAAAGAACTCTGTTAGTCTTGTCACACCTAGGTTAAACTAGAGTCCAGTCATAGGTGAATAACACAACATTTCATCCAGTTACGATTTCATAACATAACATTTTGAAACATAACAGTTCATGTTCCTAAGTATGCAATCATGTTTTAATACATACACACACCTAGTATTTTTGTTTAAATTTTATGTTTAAAATATAAATTTTTTTTTTCTCCATTTTTTAATTAAAAATAGGAAAACAAAGAGGTGTAAGGATGATTGTAGAATAATAGTGTGAATACAAGAATTTGTTGTTTATTTTCAATAATTTCATTCTTTTGTTTACAGATTTCATAGATTCTCTCATTCGAGAATATTTCTTACGAGTTCACACATGCACACAAATTTTTGTTATATTTTTCTTATATAGCTAAAAATATAAATTTTGGTAATATGGTAATGTACTCTTATCATAACAGGAGTACCTAAGAAAACTTATTTAAAATTTTACAGGAATTTAAATTTTTTATTTACTAATCCTAATTCAAAACTTTTTTTCAGAGAAATGAATCTAAATTTTTTTTTATTTTTTCTAATCCTAACACAGAAAATTTTTTACAGAATTTCTCGGAAGTAAGTGTACATTAATGTAATTTTAACAGATATTCATTTTAGCAGGAAACGCTGAGGGATTTCCATATCATGTCAAAAACATCATCAATCAATTTAAATTGAAATGTAATTGAACTTATCCTGAAAACTGGATATGATTTTTTTTTATCATATTTGAATTTCAGGACAAAGTCATTTATTTCCATCCTCCATCAAATAATGGAGTAAGTTAAGTAGGGAATTGTTAAAAACTTCTGATTATCTTATCACATTTATTAATTGGTTATTACGTCCCTGTTCAATTCAATATTTTATTACCAATTGCTTTCGAGTGATTTTGCAAGTTTGCAGATTTATAATTAACATGTGAAATTGCTCGAAGACACTTGTTTTTAATTTACTTCATGATATAAAGTTATCACACCATGAATTGAATAATAGCGTAAATCTTTAATATATATCACGCAGATTTACTAATTATTTTATATTTATATATATGTCCCTGTTCAATTAGAAAAGTTAATGAAAGGAAAAGTTAAATATTCCCTTTACAATTTTAACATTTTTTTTACAATTTTTAACATTTTTCTTTAACAAGTTTTAACAAATTTAAAACAATTTTAATAACAATTTTAATAATTTAACAAATTATATATTGTCCCTGTTCATCATATTATAAAAATCCCAATTGCAAATATATTTTTTAATAAGAATGAGTGAAAGATAATACGGGAAGATATTTTTCCTAGGAATTAAATTTTTTTTAATTTTTTTTTCCCAATTTTCTTTTATTTCATTATTATATTTCAATGTTAATAACATGTCATATCACAATGTTCACAACTATAAAGACATATAACATTTAACATTCTTTATACCAGTCAACAAAACTTTAGACATCAAATTCAGTCACTAAAGACTCACTTTTTGCAACATGTAACAAACATACACATCAACTTGTGCAACATATGACAAACATACACAACAGTAATTAAACATTACTTGCAACAACAATTTATACATTAATTGAAACAACAATTAAGTACAGTTTACAACAATCAACAAAGACAGTACAATTCAATATAACTGTATGAGAAATTTTTTTTTAATACAAATTCTTTGAATTTAATTTACATTTTTACATATTAACATGTAAATCTTTCCAATCTTTTGAAGACCCCATACTGCTGCCGATATTTTTCTTTCTCTTTAAGGTATTGTAGAGAACATGGCGAATGGGATACTTCGAAAGATACAAAGGAGAGAAAAGGCTTGACGAGACGAAGAAGGATTCGACTCATACACGAAGATCACATTATGGAACTCAAGCCGGAACAGTTTATTAATAAGCCGGAACAGTTTATTAATAAGTTATTGTATAACTTATTACTTTGATTTATTAGTTAGATATTTTGAAATATTTTTGATTTTTTAATATTTTAATCTCACTTCAAATTTTTAAGTTTTAAAAATTTTTAAGGGGGGAGATTCTGAAAAGCCGATTGCTTAATCTGGAAATATTCTAAACAACAGGATATCAATTAATATAAATTATATTATTTCATATAAAAATCCCAATGTTGAAACGGTAAAACCCAATGGGAATACCGTGAGAAAATTATTAATAGCGTGAGAATATTATTTAGAAAATTCCCATTGCTCAATCAGTTTTTCATAAACAAATTTCTTTTATAAATTATTAATTTGATTTCCTATTTCACAAGATTTCTTAAGATCACCCACAGGATATACATCCTATGGAATCCCAGATTGACTAACCTAATTAGTATAAAAGACGAGGAACCGAAGCTAAAGCTCATTCTCTCGCTGCAAATTAACCATTTAAAAAGAAATAAAATTCAAAGTAACTTTAAATTTAACGTAAAGCGCCAAAAACGAAATATTTTAAAGTATATCTTTGTAGTGAACATAGAAAAAAAATTAAAAAAATTGTAATATTTTTAAAAACTTAGAAAATTTATTCCTAAAACTTAAAACTTAAAGCTTAAAACTAAACTTCATTTAATATATAAAATGATATTAAACATAATGGAGCGTTGAATATAATATATTGATAGATATTATTCAAATATATTGAATGTGTGTTAGCGTTAGATATATTATATTGGATATATTGTATTATTATAAATAAATATATATTATGAGCAGCAGCAGTGGAGCAGCAGCAGCAGCAGTTATATATATATATGTTATATATAGTTGTTATATAGCAAAGAGCAGTTATATATATATATATATATATTAGTTGTTGTTATTATATATATACAAATTAAATCTTTGCTAAACTCAATTTTTATTTAGAAAAGTATTTTCAAGAAGACAAACCGAAAATATAATTCGTAAGTAGACAAAGCAGTTTAATTTTAAATTATTATTATTTGAAAACTTTCAATTTAAAAGTTTATTTTAATTTTGAAATATTATTTAACTTTAAAACCTTTTGAGATAAAGAAATTAAATATTTATTTTTATTGTTAAAATTTCTTTGTTGTAAATTTCGAAGCCATTTTTAGTTGCAAAACAAATTAACTCGAAATAACCATAATGAGATAATAATAACAATAAAAATAATAATAATAACAATAATAATAATAATAATAATAATAATAATAATAATATTAATAATAATAATAATATTATTAATAATAATAATAATAATAATAATAATAATAATAATATTAATAATAATAATAATATTAATAATAATAATAATAATTATTAAATAATAATATTATTAATAATAATAATAATATTGATAAAATAATAATAATAGAAAGGAAATTGCTGTCTACAACGATTCTAGACATTAATACGTCATTGCACGCGAGTAACATATATTTTTAGCATACCACGTAAACTAATATATATATATATATATATATATATATATATAAATATATCTTTTTATATAAATATATATTTATTATTTAAAAATCATGAAAATACATATAATGTATATAATGTATATAGCGTATACAATGTAAATAATGTATATAATGTATATAAGTTAAGGCGTTATGTTATTGCTGTTATTATTAGTTAAGGTTATATATATATATATATATATTATTATGTTGTTATTATTATTGTTATATATATATATATATATATATATATATATAAATATAATTCAGTGAATTTTGACAGATAATGTAATATATATACATACGATATATATATATATACTTGGTCACAAATATATATATATATAGAAATATATATATATATATATTCAGTGAATTTCTAAAAACGTGTTTATTTAAATTTCAGCTAAACGAACCTCCTCTGGGTTCTTGTTTCATGTTTGTTATTTTTATTTTCGAAATTTCACTTCGAAATTTCGTTAAGTTTGGTTAAGATATGTAGTTTCAAAAACTCATAATTTCATAGTCTTATGTTCATTTTTATGATTTGATTTTTCATTTAATTAAAATACAAATATAAATTCTGAAATTAACTTCTGTTATAAACATTTGCAAGTTATTAAATACTGATAAATTAGAACTGTACAAACTAGTCCATTGAAATAATAGAGTAAACCGAAAATGTGTGATTGTTAGACCACAAGAAAATATATGACAATATAAATAAATTTTAATAAATTAATTTATGAGAATTGGTCTTTCACAAACCGTATGAAAGGGCAGTCGAGAAGCATTCACCGCTTGGAATGGGAGATCTGGAGTTATCTTTCATTTTTTTCATTTAAAGAGGGATGCGACGGTTACTGAATTTCGCTATAGAAAATCTGAACCTTAAGGGCTAAATACCCGAACCAAAAAGACTTCTTGACTTAATCAAAACTCCAGCGGAATAAAACATTTACTCTAAATAGAAACTAATATAATATATAAATATATATATACACGTCCTGTGTACACATAGCAGCAAGACTTCAAGAAGCTGAAACTTTTGATATCAGTAAAGACATATCAATAATAATAAAGGTAGTTTGCAACGTACAAATTGACGTGCGAAAATTAATAGAAAACTTTTAATATCATAGTCCCATCATCATAGGGAACTTCAAACTACAAATACAACCGTCACGACCTCGTCATATATATATATATATATATATATATATATATATAGTAAAGTTGAAAAGCATATATGTAGCATATATATATATATATATATATATAAGGCGTTTCGTAATATATATATACAGCAGAGCAGTTAAGTAATAAATATATATATATATTATATATATATATATATATATATATATATATATATATATATATATATATATATATATATATATATATATATAAATCTTTGAAAACTCAACTTCTTCATATCTCCCTCTCTAAAAATACCTTCTAACTTTTTCCTATCCCCTGACGGCTCTAATGTCTTACCCGTAAACAACAAACATTCTAGGACTAAACATACATAGAATTGTCTTGGAGACCACATCACATCGGTTGCTAAATCCTCAAAAAAGCTGGGAATTCGGTTCAGATTGCGTTAATTTTTTTTTCTTCCGCTCAGATGCTCCAGTTATATATAAAGGTTGTCTTATTCGTCCCTGTATGTGGAATATTGTTCCTGACATTTAAAGCCCGGTTCAACCTCCTTGATACAGAGCGCTTGGCGCAAGAGGCTTATAAACTGTCCCATACTTCTTGACTCTCTTGACCCTCTTCTCTGTGTCGTGACGTCGGTGCCCTATCTCTTTCTATAGGTATAACAACAGGTGCTCGAGAGAATTGACCTCTCGCATTCCCCCACCACTGCTGCGTCGCCCTCGTAATACAAGAGGTGCCTGTTCTCTCATGAATGTTGTGTGAATATTGGAGACTTAAGGATCACTCGTTGTGGTACCCTCCTTCTTTCCAGCCACACCTGTTTTGTGGAACTCCCCTGCCTCTTATTTTCCGCCATATTCAATCTTCCTCCTACTTAAATCCCGCGTCTGGGTGCCCACCTGAGTGGAATTGAGTTAGACAAGGGACTGGGTGAATTTACATTTATTTTAACAGTTTTTATGTAATTTTTATCTATTTTTTATTTATTTTTTTTTTTTTATTTTTTTTTTTGCCCCTCCTTTTGAAAAGGGCATTGCCCGTGAGTGGTGGTATCATGTAAAAATATATATATATATATAGATATATATATATTGTATATATACATATATATATGTTAAGTATGATATTGAATATTATTATTATATATGCATATTATTAAGGTTGGTTACAATATGTTATTGATATTATATATTACATGGCTACTGTCATTGCTACAAGTTGGCTGTTGGTTGCTGGTTACAAGGCTAAGGTTATTGGCTGCTGCTGAAGCAGTTGAAGGCATATATGGCGCTGGCATGTTATTATTGGGCTGCTGGTTGGTTATAGCATATTATTATTACATATGCTGGCTGGCTAAGGCTACAGGTATACGCTGGTTGCTATATATACATATTAAGCTGGTTGCTGATATATATATATATATATATATATTGTAGGTATGAATACTGATTGTAAGTAATTGCAATTTTTATTAATTTAATTGTAATTGTAATTGCATTAATTGAATTTCGCTAAAGTAGTACTAATTGGGTCCATTGTTATTTTATATGCATTAAAAGACAAACCTAATGAATTTTCTCTACCGTTTATTCAACAGAGATTTATTAAGTAATTAATAATTATTATTCAGTTATTAGATTAGGTCAATTTATTAAAAAAAAAAATTGTTTTTTGTTTTTTTGAAAAAAAGGGGGGAGGGGTGAAGGAACAGGGTATTTTGTTGAATAAAACTTTATTGAATTTTTTCAAAATTTTTTGTTTTTATTTTATGTAGCTTTATCTCCTCTAGATGTCGCTTCAGCTTTTAGGTCTAATCTGTGTTCTGTCTGGCGTTAACTTTAATACCATGTTATCTTGTGGGGAACTTCCCTTTTAACTTTGAAATGTAATTAAAATTACAAATTTTCTAACAAAAATAAAGCAAAATTAAATAAGGAGAGTATGATTGAGTCAAAAGAACCTTCACTAAGAAAGGTGTAATTCAAAACACGTTGTAATATATTAAATTTCCGGACTAAAATAAACATTCAGTTAAGTGTGTAAATCCTTGCTAATTTAAACCATCAAATAACAAAAACAAGTGTACAAATTAACTGTTATTCACTTAAGTACGCTAGCAGCAGAGATTGGCCAATTTAAAGTTTCCAATGCCAAAACGCGAATGTGTTCGGTAAGTTCTAACTCAGCCACGACTTGTTCCTTGTTGGATTCGCAAGTTCTTCCATTGCCAAAATCGAACATTTAAAATCTTGTTTTTTCTCAAAATCTTAAATTTTGCACCATCGAAGCTTTGCGCATTGATCAACAGTATATATATATATATATATATATATATATATATATATATATATATATATATATATATATATATATATATATATATATATATATATATATATATATATATATATATATATATATAATAGTGATATATTATTTAAAAGGCTGCTTCTAGTAGGAAAGAACATCTAAATATTTTCTCAATAATATAGGTAAGTAA